>VZRO01003607.1:1973130-1999041 GCA_013397915.1 Daphoenositta chrysoptera | reverse complement strand
AAAAAAAAAAAAAAAGCAAAGTATTATATTGAGTTTCTCATAAAATATCAGATGAATTATGCCTCTAGTCATTCAACTGTGCAAAGGACCCAGGAAAAAAAATAAAAATAAGCTTGGTAAACATCCTTGCTTTATTTGCAATGCTTCTATTTTTCCGCCGTGTTTTGGGTTTTTTTCATAGAGATGTATGAAAAATACTGATGTACAGGAACTTCAAGTGATTAACAAGCTGCAGGGAGCGCAAAACTGAAGGGATAAGTAAGCTTCATGCTGCCAAAGGTGCTGACCTGATAAAACCATGAAACTTCTATTACTCTTGTCACTCAAATCCACACGCAACCTTTGGCCAGTCTCTCTTTCATTCCTGTCTTGTCAGCCCACCCTTTTGTACTGTGTTGAGGATGCTTTCAATCTTTTTAATCACAACTGTATTATCAAGTACACAAGAGATTAGTTTTCCAAACCTTGGACCAAAATGAATCCAAAATTCATTCTTATGAAATTCAACTTGCACCAAGCCATAGCTGGTGAATGATGCAAACTGTGCTCACACAAACTTGACCATTGCAACAGCTTTCACACTGTTCCTGGAAATTAATCACACTTTTCCCTGTTTAACACAGAAATCTCTCTCTATGTGAGAAGCCCCAAGCAACATGATGCTTTTAGATGCATTTCAAAAGCTTGCAAGTTCAGCTTTTTTATTCCCCAGATTTTTTTTTTGAGGCAGAATATTCAACTATGAATTAGAAACTGCCAAGTCATAAACTTTAATAACATTTCACTGCAATTTATAAATTTGGATTATAATGGCAGAGATGCCATCAATATTTCATTACTATTAATCCAAGTTCCACCATCCAGGATCAAGGAACATTTCAGTTGGAAGTATGATGTTCAAAAGATCAAAAACCATTCGTCACTTCCTTCAATTACTATGATGTCCAGATTTTGGTCAGTTATGTTTTCTGATTTTCTCCCTTGCCTCAGATAAGGCTGTTGATTGTAAATGTTGATTAATGAATGACTTATTGCTATACTTTGAGTTTCTTGAAAGAATTCTTCAATTGAGAAAAAACCCATCAAACCACATTTCTCTTCAAAACCTGTTATCCTGCTAATCCTGACAGCCTTGATCATTGCATAACTCAAATCTTTCCTTGTTGTACCATTCCTCTAGATACCATCTATAAACCTGCCTGTTTTTCTACAGATGCTGTATCTAATGAAGTCCCTGTAGTCTCCAGTACTGTCAACAGGAGACTCACTTCACCTCACAGACAGCCTTGACATTCTCAGTCAAAACACAGAGAAATTTGTTATTCTGAATCTGGTTACCCAGCCTGGAATTTAAATAAGATGATATATCAAACTATGTTACACTATGATATCTACATAGAAAAGTTTTGTGGAGACTTTCTGAGCCCTAACATCTTTCTTATACTTTAAAAGAATACTGCAATAATCCAGTGGGAAACTCGGTGTTGAACTGTATTACTTAGTTTTGCCTGAGGACAGAAATTAAGAACAAGAAAAAAGGAATTAGCGAATTCATTCTATATCTAACTCTTGATATAATTCTTAATTTAAAATTATTATCATAAAAATACATAGAGTGTGAGATGGAATAGAATACTCTACTACTTGAAAGATGGCCTAGTCTTCACTTATGAGAGATAATAATAACAACAATAACAACATTTTGATAAAAATTATTTCAACAAAAAAATTCCCAATGCGTTTGGCTTCCATATCTCCTACGGAACCCAGTGATATTGCAAAAAGATGAGGCTGCTTTTATTGAAAAGGGAATTTCAGGGAAGCCTGATATCACTGGCTGTGACTGCTAACTAGGTTAATTTCATACTGGTCCCCTGGGAACTCATAATGGAAACAGACACTCTGACACCACTTAACTGTCTGTGGCTGGTGTAGAAATCCTCATTAGCATCAGAGTTACTCTTTCTTTTGCTAAGGAATTTCCGTGAGGGAAAAAAACTCCAACAAACAACCCACTACAGAAAAGAAACTCAAAACCACAAAAGAAAATTTCGTAGTCTAAAACATGTTTCTCTGGAGCCACTTTTTTCCTCTGCTCTTACACTCCTAATACAGTTATTGAGTTCTGTCAAAAAATACAGCTTTATCAGCAGTAAATTTACACTATTAGAATCCCTTCCACTCAATAAGAGAGAGGATGCTACAAATGTGAATGTCTTCCAACTATCCCAGACCATCTCAATGGAAAACTGATTTAATATTTTCCCAGTAAAATTCAACTGTGTAAACATGTAATACTTATCCTGCCAATTGCAATGTTTTCCTACAAAAGAAAAAGCCACCAAACCTTTTTAGAGGAATGCACACATTTCTGTATAAGAGCAGGTAGACACAAAATCCAGTTGCCTAGAAATTTTGCAATTCCATGTAATCTCTATAAGAATATGGCATTCACCATCCAGAACTGGAAAACAGAAGAATGACTTTTGTGATGGCAAAAGACTAAATATTCTATGAGGCACAGTTTATCCTCTGAGATTATACCTGCATGCTTAAAGTGGTTGCCTGTCTTGTTGGTTTCCAGAATTTCCATTCATCTGCAGTAACTGCTCTAAAATAACATTGTTGTCTGATCCCTGCAACTTGATTTTCCTACTCATTCAAGCATATGCTTCATAGAGTCTCATATGTGGGAGGAACATAAAGATTTCCTTTCTCTTTTACTTCTGTATATCTCCTTTGGTCTGCTTCTGAGCTCTACACATAATGAGTCCAGGGTTACCTAAAAACATACTGCTTTCATTTCGCTGACAGCCTTTTCATAGAAAGGGGATATTATGAAAGACTGAAGAAATATATAAAGCCACATTGCAAAGGGGATGTCTTGGGATGACTTTATGATGTGTATCCCCTATCACCACTCTATGCCCAGAAGATGAATCCTGTGCCTTTAAGACTGGGTGCAAGAGGAAAGCAAACTTTTCAAAACAATTTCTCAAGGACACATGCAGCTCTCTCTGGGCTCGGCGGCGGAGTGTGGAGGGCAGCGACCTTGCTCTTCAGACAGCTCTCAGCTCCCTTTTTCTCCAGAGAGAGAGAGTTTTCCTGAGACCTTTTTTGGATTTCTTCCTCCTTCTTCTTTTTTGGGACTGTTCTACAACACCGGACCACACCAGGGGAGAACTCCTTTTCCAAGGCCTCCTGGAAGGGGCCCCCATCGACCCAGCTCTGAGGAGGGAAGAGGACACACCAAAGAGGACTCTGAATTTTTCCAGGTTTCTCTCCACAGTGAGAGATTTTGTTTTGTTTTGTTTTGTTTTGTTATTTAGTTTTGTTATCCTTTCTGTTTGTTTGTTTAATAAATAGTGTTTCTTTCTTTCACTTTCCTTCGAGGAATTTTTTTTCTTTCCCGAACCTAGGTTTGGGGGAGGGGTGGTGGTAATCTGCCTTCCCTCAGAGGATATTTCTCCTCTAATTTGGCCGACCCGGCACAGGGGACCTTGTCACTGTAACATAATATTTGAAATACTAATATTTTCCCTGTAAATAAATGTTCTTATAATCAACATAAGTTTGTATATTGAGTCTTTTTGATGTTACAAGAATTGCTTGCTCTGCTTCTAGCAGTTATATGATTTCATAATTCAAATTGGCAGATTCAAAACTGTAGAAAAGTATATTTGAATATATGTATGCTTAGAAATGTATGAATATGTGTATGTAAGCATCTAACAGAAAAAAAGACCCTACAACATAAAAACTAGGTAATACTTGTAAATCACATTCTGGTTGAATATTTCTAGGGAAAAAATGAAAAAGCATCACTTGGAATAGAAATAGATCTTCTTATAATATGAACTATTTATTCATAGAAATGTCATAATAGACATAACAGTAATACCAGCATGCTAAGAGCAAATTATATTTAGGAGCAAGTCTGACCTTATTTGTCACAGACTCATTTTTCTCTTTCAATTTTGCTAATAATAATTTTCAGAAAAACAGAGGAGAAATTGTTGAATTGATATTGTAGTTTATCAAAAGCTAAGGAACTGAATATTTTTAAGTCAGCTATTATTTCTTACTGAAACTGTGTGTCCAGTTTAGGAAATATGTGACAGAGGCAAAGGTTTTTAAAGAAAGCACCGTTCTTTTGTAGCAGGAACACACACACCCCCCAAGACAACAGGCTGAGCTCTGGACTACATGTCTTTCAGCTGTTTAACTGGCTGTTTAACCCAAGACTAGAGCTGTAAACTCCCTCCTGAAGAGAGTCATTGCAAATTATGCTCCTCCCTTGCCTGTCCTTTTCCTTGGAAGGAAAAGAGAACACCGATGAACCAGCTTTTGTTCATGGCCACGCTTGTGAAGCACATGCATTTCATTATGGTGTAGAGACGGAGCAATCTGTCAAGGACAGAAAGAAATTATTAGAATTCAATTAGGGAGAAAACTGTTTTGGTTCAGTCTGGGTTTTTTTTAATGGGAATGTTAGGCTTATTTGCATCATAGGAATTTGAAGAATGGTGGCCATGCATAGGTTATATGGGTATGAAAAGAAATGCTCGAAAACTAAGTGGGAATGCCAGGTGTTCAGAGAAAACTCCTAAAAAAAAGAGAAAAAAATTAAGGAAATAGAGATCCCAGAAAAGTTTTAACTATTCTGAACTCAGAAGATGAAGAAACTCAGCATAAGCTATGCCATCCAGCCATGTGATGGCCTCTTGACAAAGCACTGGAGGTTGTGGATAAACGGAATGAAAGGGATCATTACATTAAAGAATATGTGTGATATTTACTGAAAATGTGGAGACTTTTCAGAACTCTCCTGCCCTTTTTACATGCCAGGTGATTGTCTTAATCATAAATATCTCCACTCAGTTCCTTCTCTTCATATAAATGACTAAATGTTCTTGCTTGAGAGAAGGAAACTAACTTCTGAAATGAAATTCACTCCTGTGAAGAACCACAGTAAAAGCAAATTCTCTGTTTCAGTTATTATTTATATCTATGTGGAATATTAATTGCAACAGGAGATGTGAAGACCAACCTTTTCTGCTTGTACAGTTGTCTCATGTTTTGGGTATTAATTTGAGAGAAGAGGCAATAAGGTTTAAAAAATATTAGTAATGAATCATGAGCAGGTGTCACCTTGGAAAAGAAAAACATTTTCCTACGGAAAAATCTGGAATGTATGTTATTTCAAATTATTTTGATTGATTTGAACTTGGCAATAAACTAGTTCCTCAGAAGGATCCTCTTCTGTTCTGCTGAGAGCCCAAAAGTTTAGTTCTGAATTCATGACAGTTCACTAACTGCTTGGAAGAGAAAAGCATTTTTATTTCATCTTTTCACTTTTTCTAAGTTGATGTCCTATGTACTGACACTGTACTAATAATGTCACTGAAAAACCCCCAATACAATAGCATTCTGTAATAACCTCAAGACAGAAAAGTTCTGGAAAGAACAATGCTAAATAGGGCAGACTTCTACTGAAAAAACTTACAACCAGATTTGCTGTGGAAGGCATTTTGTCTCATTAGAAAGTAAAAGTGCAAGACATTTGTTAAGATGAAAGATAATCTTTCCTACTTAATAAAAACCAAATATAATAGTTGCCATATCAACAGGGTGAAATTACTACAAGAGTGAAATTACTACATATTTCATATTTCTAATTCTAACCTAAACATAATTTCTCTTTAGTAAAATGAAAATCACTGTACATTTTCCACAGTTCGTGCTGGATACAGATAATAGTAATGGCCTGGAATAAAATAATTCTTACATTCACTGCTTAAGAATAAAAGGATAATGTTCATTAATACTACTGAATAATCTTCCATATCTAAATCTGCACTTAGTCCTGATACCTTTATTTTCCTCCTTTAATATATGACTTTGCTTTCACTGAACCACATCAAACTCCTGCATTTTTAAGTTGGACTTGTCCTACTAAACTTAGAAGGTTCAGGTTTTCCACCTTACTGTCTTGTGCAAAAATATAGAAGAAAAGGCATATTTATGCACCTCATTTCACATCAGCTTCAATGCTAAGCAAAAAATAGCAAGAAGAAAAAACATGTAATAAGGACACATGGAGAAAAAATGCTTTTCCCTCCAAATGTTGCAAGGTGATATTTATGACTGGCAAACAGCTGACAGTGGAATACCTCACAGTGTTTTCATTAGGAATATGCAAATTGTTAATACAAAAATGTTCCAGACCATTAAGCATGCTAAAGTCAACAACAATTTTATTAAATCACCCCAAAAACTGACAGGAAGGTTATGCAGTGTCTGAAGGACAAATCTTATGTGCTTACAATGGGTGAGCAGTGTCATGAACAAACTATGCTAGAAATGGATTTCTAAGGTAACAATAAAACTGGAAATACTACAGCCTTAACTGATAAAATCATGCAGAAAAATCCTGTGTATATATACAACACAATATTTTGGCTACATCTGGCTTTAAACTTAATTACAATCCTCACAAACAATTCTTTGCAGTCAGATTTAAGCACTCTGTTATTTTCAAGGGTAGGAAAAGCACGATGGTTTGAAAGAAAACTGAAAACTATTTCACTAACTCATGACCTGTTAGATGCTATTAGTATTTCATGTGTTCCCATTCCATTCAAATCATCATAATCCACCAAAAATTTGTTTTCTTCTGTAATTACGACCATCTCTTGAAACAGTAGAAGCTTTGAAATAAGCATACATTGCAGAGAGGTAAGCAATGGATACAATATGCAAACTCTCCTTTCTCCTTGCACTAGAAGTAGTTTTGCATGGCCAACTGATTGTTTTGGGGTTTTTTCAGGCTTTCTTTTATAAACTGCTAACAAGTTGATTTCTACTCAGTAAAAGGTTTGTATGATAAAATAATGGCCAACAGTCTGTGACAAGTTAGGTATCTCAGAAGTGAAGTGGAAGCTGATCAACCTTCCATCATTATGGAGGATTTCTTCAGGACAGTGTTGTAGACCAAAGAAATACAGCAGAAAAACGTATGGCAGAAATAACAGTAGCACATTACTGTAGCTGAGTTAGACACTCTAAGCCATCTTAAGAATTGATGGATGAAACTAGACACCTCAAGGGCAACTCATTGCAGCAATTTTGGATCACTATGTTAAGGTGAGCTGAAACTTTCCTGTAGCGTCTATTTTCCCCTATTGATTACATAGCATAGCTAAGGTGGATAGGCAAGACTAAATTTAGTGTTTCATTTTCAAACACTTAATTTAGAAAAAACACATCAATCCTAAACAGCATCCTGGAATATACTAAATTATTTGTCCTTTTGATAAAAACATGCCAAGCACATGCTCTGGAAGTTATACATCTGAAGGGAAAGCAATCAGAATTTAAAACACAAAAAATCTTAATTTTATTTTCCACTTGTCCTAAGCAATTTTTTACATCTTAATATGCCATACACCCTTTTCCATGCTTTTTACAGTTTTAGATGTTTTTATGTGTTTGTATTTTCAGAAATTAATAAAATAGTTACTATTTGCACATAATGCTTTTAAACATCAACACATTTATGTTTTCTGCTTTGCTCTATATCAAACTCAGCTGTTCAGGGAACTGACCACAAAAACCTCCCTTTTCCTGTGGAAACAGTTACACTGATGCTTGTCATCGTATCTATAGCTAAGATTGATTTTCTTTCTATGTGCATTTCAGTGCTGTTACCAGTGTCGAATTTCATCTGCAGTTTTTAACATTCATTCACCTAGGAGTGTGAGGTCTTATTGTGTGGAAATACTTCCCAAACAAAAATAAAAAATGGTTTTGAATTGTTTGTTAAGAGCGTGGATTTTGCCCAGATTCTGCTTTCTACTGTTTTGTGAGTTGCTATCTTGGAGACCCTAAATCCTGAGGAAACTAAGTCAATTTTCTCACCTGTGTACAGTTCTCCACCTCATCCAACAGTGACAAATATTGGCTGATGTGACTATAAAGCCATCTTTTTTTTCTTATATAAAAGAAATCTATCTTGGAAATAAAAAATTTGATGCGGCTTTCAATCCATTACTTAACTGGGTGGCTAAGGCTGATCATCATCATCTTATCTATGCAGATCAGTGATCATTTTAAGCAAGACAGTTTAAAAACCTTTTAATACAGTGTATACACACTGTAGTTAAATGAAATTTATTGGGATTTGTGCTTGCAGCTGCCCATTGGAAGAAGCAGTACAGCATCTTTTCTCCTACTCACAGAGGAGACCTGGATTTCTCAGGCTCATCAGGACGGGATTGCAGTCCTTTGGGCTTTGTTCTGAAAGAGGAGCCCTTACAGTACAAAGCCCTTATGATAGATCTGTTCTTGGATCTTCATCTTTAGATGGTAATGCAGAGCACAGAGCTGTCATTCAAGCTTTTCCCACTGTCATCTTTGCTAGTAAATAATGTACTTGATTTAGTACCTTTGCAGCTTTATATGGCTGTCAATGCACTAAAAAATAATGGGCTAGTGCTCCTGCCAGAAGTAAGAGAGAGTCATAGTGTGGGGATCGTCAAAGGAATCAAATGTGTTACAGTCATATCTTATCCCTCCTTCCCAACTTGGAATCTTGACTTCTCAGCAAACATTTCTTACAGATTTGCTTATCTCCTTGAAAAATTAGAAATAATATTTCTCAGAGAGACACTATAAAGCCATGTCCATGAGATTCTAAAACCAGCAGGCTGATGATTTACTTTTCAATGACAAAAGGCTTGATCAGCTCTTCTTCACTTCAGGCCATTATTCTGTGAAGTACCTCTCACTCTAGGTCTCAAAAATCATACTGGAACTGAAAGGCAAAAGCACTGCATGGAGAATGACCTGCCAGTTCAGCCCTTTACAGATCCACATTTCTACTGCAGTCAATGCACTTGGTTGAGGGTGCAGTCACAGCATTAAATGTCTTATTGAAATAAATAGCATAAACATGTAACTGATGACCACCTACCATGTTTTAAAAAGTGATTTAACATTCCTTTACATAAAAATATCACAAAACCAACAGCATGGAGTGTTGTGAGGAACATTACATGAAAAGAGATTTTTTCAGGAAGAAACAACAGTGCTCTGCATTTTAAAAACACTATTACAACTGAATTGTAATTGAAATTAATATAATTAGATTTTTTTCTTTATGTATCACATTATTTGTTTCAGAAACCTGCCAATTGCAGAATCTCTTGTCATTTCTGTTGCCTTTAAAAATTGACTACGGTAATTTTCAAAAAAAGACTCACAAATGATACTAATGGTAGGAATTTGAGTGAATTGGAAAGCTATAAAATCATCATTTAGAATTAAGTGATAATATAAAAATCTATAAAGAGTGAAATAAACTGCCATATTTCCATGTTTATATTTTGAATGGATCTGCGTATTTCTTATTTATTGTACTTCATAGACACACTGTCTCAAAATGTTTCAAATTATGACCTCTCCTTTAATAATTTTTAAGAGGAATAGATTTGGATATCATTGTTGTCCAAAGATGTATCAGTTCCTTTTTAAAATTCAAGAAGCTGTTCTGTTTTACTGACATATCTCTAGAGTAATTTATGACTTGGAACTGCTATTTAAAACAAATACCTGAAAAAAATGTGATACCATACGAGTGCCATCAATAGTCATTCTAAAGATCTTTTGCAGGCCTAGGATGAAGCTGTTGTTGCAATCTGTTGTATTTATGAAAGTCCTCTTAAGACTTAAGTCTATTCTTCAGTCACTTCTGTAGTTCTGGGTTTATAACACATTCATAGTTCTTTCTTTGCACCTCTGTGATCTGGTTTCCTCTTTTACTTTCTATTTCTGCTCTGGTGTCCCTGCAGCATTCCCATTCTAACAAAATCCACTATACATGCATGTGTAGTAAAGGGCAAAAGAATAGTTTACTTCAGCTGTGAAGGGGAAAACCAAGCTTTTTGTGCCACCTTTGCCCAGTCCTTGTTATTGAAACCAGCCGGATGTTATCTGCTTCTATCTCCTTACCTACTCATGTTTGAACATTTTTTGGATTAGGGGAAAATGACCCCAGCAGTAAAACCTTATCTCATTTGTCTGTGTCTGCACTGCTGAATAAGGCAGGATTAGAGAGCAAGCTCAAACCCTGAACTCAGCCCTTCACACTACTTAATAATTAACATAGTCTCTGGCATGGTTTTCACCTGTACCCTCTAACACTCTTCTGGAAAATGTTTGGCATTGCAAGAACCGAGGGTCATTCTCCCATCCAGAGCTCTCTCCACCCTACTATACCCTACTCACCTACTACCACCTCCAGCACTATCCCAGCAAGTCTTCCACCTTGAATACACCCACAAGTCCTGTCTGTGACACCTCAGAACCTATAACAGATGCCCTCAGTAACAAGCTCTGTAAACAACATTCTGGGCTTCAACATTTTTTCATTATTTCAAACATATTAACTAAAAAAAAAAAAAGAAAATTAAAAGTCATTACTATATCTTTGGGTCCAAGGATACTGTCCCTGGCACAAGCCCTAGGTTAAGAATATTATGTGGCTGTGGCCAGTCTATGTCAGTTGTCCTTAGAGCTGAAGAGTGTTCCCTGGCTGTTAGAAGTACAGCTGTCACCAGTTGTTGCAGGATGAAGATGCAGGTCAATTTCTTCTGCTGATACAGAAAGTCACTAAACTTGTCAAGGCTTAGCTATTCCACATTCTCAGTGAGGAAGTCTGGAGGGATACAGAAGGTATAGTTTTTGGGGTTTTTTAATCTAAAGAAACCTCACTAAGCAATTTGGACTCAGGTGCTGAATTCTTTCCTTAGGCTAAACACAGAAACAATCGAGAAGGGCTCAACTTTTTTAAAGCACATCTGATGCTACCCACCCTTTGAATGTGGCTCACTATATAAATATGTTGCAGAGAATTATGTCTTTCCCTTCAACTCCAACAAGCTTAAATCCACAGCTTTCATATCTCAAGCAAACTGCCTCCCAATAAAGTTATAGCTTAGCTTGGGGCTGACAGTGATATCCAAAGCATCCAGCTAGCAACATTAGTTTTGGATAGGCTCCATAGCAGGTGAATGTTGTTGGCATTATTATTTTGTTTTAATCCTACACTAAATGTAATGTGCATAAATTATCTAGGGAGAAATTATTAAACCTATGTATATTGCCTTCCACCAGGATGCTCCAACCTGTAAACAGTGTGACAAGTCAATGTACCCTAGTAATCACATTTTTTTTCCAAACAATGGTTTCTGAAGGAAGCAGTTGTGTCTTGTCATAGATTAAACTCCCTCTTGCCAGTTCAGGAGACTGTCCAACAAGCAGTTTCTAGATTGGATCTTTTGGGAAACAGTCTTTAGGTTTCTAAAATGTATTGGAGTTCAAATATAGAGAAAGCAGGGATTTTCAAGACAAAATAATTCTGCAATCATATATGTTACTACAAAGCTTTAGACAGAAAAAGAGGGGCTCATTACATACAGACATCACCAGATTCAGAATAGCAATATAGGCCTTCCAAAATATTTTGATCAGTTTCAGGTATGGAAAGCATAGAACTGAAAATTCAATCTAAGTGCATCACAGAAAATCACTTTTAAAGACACTTAGCAAAAGATATTTCTCCATAAAAATATAAAAGGTACTATCTAAATTAGAACAGTTGCAGGGAATAGGGAATTCAGTGCTTAAGGAGTTAAGAATTATATTATTGGTTTGCGTAGGCAGTTGAAGGGGAAAAAAAGTGCTGGGGGAGAATCTGCCTGGCCTCTGCAAATGCAGCAAAAGATCATCAGCTTTGGAGAGAATAACTACTTGTCTTTTGACGAAATTTTAGTGGTGTATTTCAAAAATAGTCCTGTGTGTGAGTCATCCCAAGACTATTGTTAAATCAATGATTGCCTACTGTTGTGAATGGCCTCAATTAAGAACCAGGGTACACTCCACAGATTGATGCAAATGTTTGTATTAATATACTTCTTAGTGGACAGCTTTATCTAGCTACATAGTGCAGTGAAGGAAAATATTTCACTCATAAATTTACATCATGAGTTCTTTAAATGAACACATTTTATCCTTTCTTGAGTCAATACATAGCTAACAGGTCAATAATTACAGGGAGAAACTTGAAGTTGAATAAAAAAAGAAGAAATATATTCAAAAAGCTAATTCAGAGTTTAATTTTAAAGCAATGTCAAAATAAGGTAAAGATAAATATGTGAGTAAGGAGAGTAAACAGAAACCTTGGATGCAGCTAATACTGTATCTCATTTCAGTAGAAAGAGATCATAACATTTATCAGGTAAGAGAAGCTTTAAAATGCATCCATCTGGAGTGAGGAGCTTTGGGAAGAAAATATTGAGGAACTCTGAGAAGAAAAGTTTATTTTAATGTAGATGTCCAAATAATAAAAATGATTATAACAACATAGTCAGAAATAGCAGAAAATTGAACTTGATTGCCAAAAATGTCCTTTGAAATCATCTTTCTGAGACTTACAGAAAACAAACCTCTGGTAGCACTGTGCGTGCACCCTTCCTCTCCAAAAAATTTTAGGTTCTCAGTAAGACACTTTCATGACTTCCCTAGAAACTTCAAAACTGCATAATTAACAGTAATTTTAGTTTAAATAAATGCAATTTACATCCTTCATGTTCCTTCTTTAAAAACCAAGTTTATATAACACTATTAGGCTAAAATGGCCTCTTACTTCCTCTTACAAATTTGGATTTAATTTAGGGTCTAATCTCATCCACAAACTTAAACCATCAGGTTATGAAAACTTGCTTATTCTTAATTTTCTATGTGTAAGTGGATATGTGAAGGTGGGACAGAGAAAAAGAAATCTTCTGTACTAAGGACGTAATAACATGGCCGGAAATAGGAACACTTGTAATTCTGATTGATGTCCCTTTGTTCAGTCTATGAAATAATGAGATACATGACAAAGAAAACAAAATCTGTCCAAATAGAGTCAAGGAAGTCACTACATCCCATAAGCAGAGGAATAGAGGGATTGACTGCTGTGTTTGCCCATTGCCCTTTTTCATACAGTCATGTTCCAAATTTACAATGCATGAGTATCTTAATTTTTTTTCCTGAATCTGCATTTAAGCTTCTCAATTCTTAAAGTCGAACGTTTTTATTCCGGAAGTCCAACACTTGCTGCACTTGACGAAACAGAAATAGTTCTCCCCTTTCCTGTAACTGCAGTCATTTAGTAACAGGATGCAAAATGAAATGTACTCCATATCAAACACCCTTATTGTGCTAAGTGTTCCCAAGGACATCCTTTATTTCTGCTCCATCTTCATCCACTGAAGGACTGCAACTAAGGCTGGTGGCAGATGAGGAGACATGAGTAGAGGTGATGATGATGATGCTGGTGATAATTAGACAAAGTATAAATTCTTCCACAAAAGGCATTTCAGTCACTTCAAAATGATGTGAGTGCAAGCCAAATGTGCTCATTACCAGAATTTTCAAAATTTCTTTGCATACACACAAGTCTAGAACTATCATAATGCCTGTTTAATCTAGTGCTCCTGACATTCATGCAAAATATGGCAGTCCATGAATAAATTCCCAGGTTTCTCACAGATCCTAGGTTAGCATCCTAACTTCAGGGTACCAAGCAGAAATGGGAGAGCGTGTTTAGCTTTAACTCTGTTGTATTTTATTAGTGCTTTTAAATCCAGTAGTTCTTGAAAGCTTTTCTGAACCCCATGTTATCAAGCTATTGCTCTCTCTGACTCAGTGATGATGTCTCATATAAAATGGAGTATCCCCAACATGTGGATATCTTATCCCCAAATTTCCCAGCCTTCACACGCTCCACATTCAACCTGTTATGGTGCTTGTCTGAACTCAGGTTTGTTCTCTTTGTGACTGAGGGTAGGAATATGAAACAGTTTATTTCACAATTTAAATTATTAATTTCTCCTGAGACTATAGATATTCTGACAATAATGCAGAGAAGAGAGGAGATGAGGTTCTCTTAATTGTACTAGAAGTGTCCTCTTTTTTTTTTTTTTCCCCTCAGAACCAGGGGTCCACACCATCCAAAACTTGGCATTTAGGATTAGAGAAGTTTAAGATTTAATTCCCATAAGATGAATTGAAAACTACACCTAAGATGCACAGTGCAGATGGATGCTATAATTCCCAAACAGAAAGAAAGGTCTGGTTTTCTCCAGCAGCTTTGTCTGGGTCTGGTCCATTTTCTTTGTGTTTTCTTACCTGTGCTTCAATAACATTCTTTATGCAAGGCCACAAAACACTTTAGTCTCAAACTAAGCGATTTTTTTTCATCATTCTGGGATCTAAAGTGAAAAAAAAAAAAAAAACAACAAAAAAACAAAAAAACCACAAAACACTGCTTTCTCAGAACAAAAATTATTTCTATTGCTTAATTCTGAAGCTAAATTAAAAAATCAATTCTTTGCACAGCCATAACATATAATCAGTCTCATTGACATAAATGCATTGAAGCACACAAGTGAATTGAAAACTATATTCCTCTGTTATTGCTGAGATCTGTCACAAGTAATTTTAGAATCACTTATTGATCTTTCATTATTAAGATTTAGAAAAGCAGTCATTTGCTAATCTGAGCACTTCTGAGTTCATTCACAATAAAAATAATTACCATACCACCATCAAAACAAAATACTCAGACAAACATCAATAAATTACCCAAATATTACTCCATATAGAAAGATTTTCTCCATCAGAACCTGTGTTTTGGTTTGGGGTTTTTTTTTGAAAGGTGAGCTGTTAGTTTGGGCAAGGCTTTTTTTTTACTTTTTAAGCCACACTTTTGTTCAGAATAATGACAGAAATGTATGACAAAAGCACTAAAAAAACACAGTTCTCTAAGATAAAAAATTGACTGTATAGCCATAAATGCATAACAAAACATGAGTGTTTGTTTATAAATGAGAAATCAGACTCGTATTCACTCAAAACATTACGATAATTTTTCCAACTTTCTCTCCTTTAAAAATTCTCACTGAGAAATGAATGGAAATTGAATTCATTATATGTACATCCAATTTACTCCCCTTTGAGTGTCATTGCCTTATTTTATTTGATAATTCTAAATGATCTGTATCACTAGAAGAAGACTGGCAGGCAGGGTTTTTTAATGAATATAACTTCTTTTACTGTATTTTTGTAACTATGGTTAGCTACGTTTTTGACGAGGTCTATAAGAAACAGAGAATAAAGCTCTCATATGTGGTAGAAAAAAGTCACCAAACACCACTATCTCCTATCAAAGCAGAAGACAGCTGAACATTGAATATTTCTACCTGTGCCAAGTCTGAAAACACTCAGCAGAGAGATGTTGCACACATCAGAAAAATATCTTCTCCACGAATACCAGAGCTCAGCTGCCAGCTGAGGGTGGGTCTGTGGTGGCTGCATTGCTGGCCTGGGTTCATCAGCCGTAGCTTTGGGCTTGTCAATGAGGAAAGCACTCCTGTTCCTGCAGAGCTTTGTGGGGGTTCACACCACCTGCAAGAAGATTCTTTATAACTTACACAAAATATGAGTGCAGAAAAATCGTGCCTTTTCTTGGCTTCTGTTGGATATTGCATCCACACTGCAGGATCCCTTCACAGCACACTTTTCAAATGGAGCACATTAGCAACTTTGGAGTACTTTAGCAACCTGCAGTTAAGTGAACTGACCAACAAAGTTTTGTCTTTATGTTTAGGTGTGTACATTGGTGGGCAGGCAGGACCAGGCTGAAATTTCTCTTATTACATCTGAAATAAAATCAGGCAATATATTGCAATCCTCATCTTTTGCATTTTTGTCACTGTTCAATGTTGAAGACTGTAAAAGAAAATCTATTACCCTGGAAATTAATAAGTTAGCATATATAACATGAGGTTTTGGTTTTATTTTCTTCAGTTTAACTAATAATGTGCTTATCTAGTGTAGAAGGATCACCCAAAATTTAAAGTCTGTGACAAGTTATTGTATATAGGACACAGATGGGATATAACAAACTATTGAGCAGTCAAAAAATCAGCTAAAGGCAGTATGATAAATCTGTTTTGAGTCCACTGATACCTTTTTACATGAAAAAGGATGGCAATATGCAAATGAAGGAGAAGTCAGAAATAAAGAAATTTCATTTACCTTTAGATTTTTAAGCTGCTGTTGTTTATACTTGCACTAACACACTGGCTTGTCTTTGTAGCCAATAGAACTACAAATGGGTAGTTCCAGAACACAATTCCATTGACCCATTTTAGACCTTTTTGATGAAAGTAACTGTGTCCTTCAGATGCCTATTTCTAATCACTGAGAATAAGCCAAGATGATTAGATCCAATGTAGCTACTACTTTGCACGTTTCATTTGGTTTTATGAATCTCACATAAAGTAACTGAAATCCATAATGCCACTGTCAAGGCTCCTCCCAATGAAGGAACCCTTCAGTGTGGAGTGTTTGTGACCTTGCTGACCTTTCCTTTGACCTTCCTGCACACACAGAACACTACAAACCCTTTGGAAGGGGCTGCTATATTTCACTGTGTCTGTCACCACAACTCACCACTGTTTGAAAGATAAAGGATAGGAACAGTAGCTTGCCATCAGAGATGACAGGTCCTCTTAGCCATTCCTTTGCCCTCAGCCAAGAGAAGGTATACTTTCTATCAGATTTGTCAAATTGTATCTTTCCATGAAAGTAGTTAAATGATTTTATGAATTGTTACTGACAGAAAAATAATCACACTAGGAAACCTAACTCTGTGATGTTCAGCTGCCCCAGATTTGTGAATAGGTGGGCTCTTATGAATAAAAATCCTGACAAAGCTGTATTCAAACGGTTTGGCCATTCTAACTGCAGTAGCTGTAAAATGTTCCTACATTCCATTTTATGGCCATGATGATTTTATATAAAACCTATATCCATTATTCCAGTGATTTGTATGGGACAGAAATATCTGTAGATCTAGATGGTTAATGTGCAGGCTAATGGGAGCTACAGGATAATGTCTACCCTTAATTCACTGACTTCTTTCAAAGATCCAGTTCCTGTGCAGCCTACTAATCTACTAATGAGTCAAACCATTTCTAAAGTATACAGGCATCAATTCCAGACTTTCAAGAATTTGTTTGCATCTCACTGGTTTTCTTCAATGTCAAAGCGCTATTCACAGCATCAAGCTAGTCTATTTTAAGAAGTGCTTTCAGAAAGGATGTCCTTATCAGGAAAGATGTCTTATTCAATAGGAAAAAAACATACACAGTGTACAGCACAGATGAACTAAAATTTAATGAAAAAAAATCTATTGACATACAAAAAACAACCAGTTTGTTTCATATGTGATACCACACCACAGTTGTGCAGCATATTTTCATATTGGAAAATTGAAAAGGTTTAGAGGACTGGTACTGACATCATCTGCATCCATAGCTAATCCTGAATACCTCCTACACAGGGAGGGTTGCTGACAGCTATAGGTTCTCTGCATAGATCTTTTTGTATTGCATTTTTCTTCCTCCTTTTTGAGCTGTTTAATTGCTTGTTTTTCAATTGCCAGATCTTTGTGTCAGGGTCCGCAACTATTCTGTAAAGAATTAATATCCTTATAAATAGAATGGGAAAAATAATCTTTTCAGCCAGCAGAGACAACACAGCTTACACATTACATCTAAAAACTGTATTTTGAGAGAGAAATGGGGCTTTCATAAACAGCTTTTGTTTGTTCAAAGAACAATTAAAGCACACAAGACACAGCAGAGTATCCTAACTAGCCCACATGAAGAGTGGGTTGGTTAGGATACCCGAAACAGTATAGTTGGGATAACAGCTTCTAATTCCCAGCCAAAGAAGGTAAACCAGGATTACCTTTGCATAAACTGTAACGTGTCTGTGAAGACATGGCCTCAATTTAACGGCTTCACTATAAAAAAAAAAAAAAATACAGGATATATGATGTATTTGAAGGCAAAAATTTTCTATGATGTACCTAGTATGAACAAATTTTTAGAACTAAATACATCTTAAAAGCTACTATTTTTTAAACACTTTGGCAATGATTATTTCTATTTGAAAAGTTGCACAAGAAACTTCAAGGACTATGTTTCCAACTAGCTGTTCTAGTTCTTTTCTGGGTATGTAAGGTTCTTATATAGCTTGCTCGTTCTATATTAGAGCAGCTAATATCTGAGATTTGAGTCCTCCTCCTTTTGACCTCATCTTCATCTATTCAGGCATGCTGGCTGGCTGCCACTGCTCTGCAGCTGTCTAGGCTCTGTCTCTGTAGCTGGGGCAGTAGCCACACTGTGTAACCTTAGTTTGACCATAACCTGGATTGTGTCCTTTGCTATTGCTTTCTGATCTTATTTTATGGTTGGATTCCAACCTGCTCTGTAGTATATTAGCTGGAGATCTTCAGATTAACCCAGTGCTCTAAAAAACCCTGTGGTGTTGGTGCTAT
This sequence comes from Daphoenositta chrysoptera, assembly GCA_013397915.1. Classification (NCBI taxonomy): domain Eukaryota; kingdom Metazoa; phylum Chordata; class Aves; order Passeriformes; genus Daphoenositta; species Daphoenositta chrysoptera. The sequence goes on along the minus strand of VZRO01003607.1, from coordinate 1,980,584 downwards.
GAGAAGCAAAATCCTCTAGGATAAGGGATGAATGACTTTCCACAGTAGACAGAATCACTACAAAGGAAACGAAAAACTATGTTTAAAGAAAAGTATTTTATTCACATGGAACTGTAAGTAAGTAAGAAAGACATTTTGACACAAAATTCAGAATAACGTTCTGCGTCTACAAATGCAGTGTCAGATTATTTCAGGTTACCAACTCAAATAATCCTGTTAATATCTTAAATGCATTGAATAAGCCTGAGAGGTCCAAAAACTGTCATTACTTTGATACAGATTTTCAGAATAAAGGCACATGAAGATATCCAAGATTGCTTTACCTGGCCAATAGCTTCAAGTACTGTTGTATGATGTGTCACAGCAAATGACAAGCAAAGATCAAACAATTTTATGGAATCCTGATTTGTCTTTGGGAGAAACTCAAGAAAGTTCTTTTCACTGTTTTTGTCAGGAACTTAGTGATTACAGTAAAATGTTGTTCCAATTTCTGGGAATTTCATCCTGTAGAGAGCTGCAAGACAGAAACTGACAGCACATTTCACACGATGCCATGATTTTTCTCTGTGTTCAGATGGTGCTTAGAGAGCAACTCAGCTCCCTCTGAACTGTACACAAGGGAGTTCATCAGCAGACAAGGCACCGAGAAGGGTCCCCAGATTGCACTGGCTCTTGTCTAGAGCAAGGGGCTACACACAGAGTTTGCACCTGAGCCCTTCCATACAGATGCCTAAAGTGTCTCAATCCCCACCTAAATCTCACCCTAGACCACAATAAATTGTTGCAGAATTCAAGACATTTGACAAGAAGTAGATATTTATGTATACTTCAGTATCAAACTTGTGCATCCAAAGACATTGCTGACAATGACACAATGACTGACAATAAAACGGAACCTTTAAAAAATAAATCATTATTGCTAATTTTGAGGAATAAAAAAACAGATGAGCATGATTCTGAGGCACCAGCAGAAGCTCCACGAGGGCTAATTGTTAAAGTATAAGAAAGTCACCACAAAGTAAGAGGACATGTGAACACTAGTAAGCACATTGCTATGCTACATATTTTTTGGGGAAAATACTGTTTAGATTAGCAGTCTGAGACCTTCCCCAAACAGAAAGTTGACTTCTCCTTCTCATACTTCACTTTAGAACCACACATATAGAGTACAATAGATAATGAAGGATGTCTCCCTTCATGCACAATTAGTGACCTTGACCACAAAGAGTTTCTAAATAGTTCCTCTGTTCAGACCTCTTATATTAGTACCTAAATCTCAGAGAGTTGTATAGCATGAGCCTGAGCTGAACTATTTATTCTCCACTTTTCCTGTTGAATCTGGATCACAGCAGAGAAAAAGACTGAAATACTCAAAGGATTCATAAGAGAGAGAAAAAAGTAAAATAGATCTGTTTCTATCCTAATTATAAGGATGTTTCCCTGGCAGTGATGCTCCTTACTTCTGGCTGTGTATATTACTCTAAGTATTATTTGCATTGTTTACAACAGCGTGTTGTCAACATCTTTTTAGATTATAATTATTGAGATACTGGATTCCTATAGAATAAATATTTAGGCAGATTCTGGAATTTTATCTAAAAAGCAATTTCTTTGGCTATTTGATTTAATCTTCTTTTAAAAGCAGATAAAAATACTATGTCAGAAAGAAAATTCTCCTGCTACCTAAGAAATTTTGTAATCTAATGAAGTTAGGCACATCTTATAACACAATGGTAATTTACAATTGTACAGTTGCATCTAAACTGAGAAACTGATATAAAAAATGGATTTAGACTCACCTGAATTCTATCACAAGGACTATAATGGAAAAATGAATCAGGCTTCAAAATAGCAAATGGTAATTTATAACTTTTGGTGCAATTTTAAGCTTTAAAATTTGCCTTTTTTTTGTTCTGGCAGTCATAGAATGAGATATCAAAGGAAAGACATACTCAACAGTCACTACCTAAAAGCAGAATTTACAGAAGCACACAACTAATTCATGTCCATTAACATAGTAAAACAAATATTAAAAAAAATACATAGAAAATAAAGACAGCAGTTACTTTTTAAGATTTACAGAGACTGCTCAAATGACTCATTATTTCTGCAACCAGCAACACGAACACATGCAAATCTTGTTAATGGATTTTGTGAATTTAATATACTGCTTTCCTAGTTAGTACTATAACAGTAGCAACTAATACTCTAAAAAATATTTGATATATGTGTTTTGCTCTATGTTCTTTTAGTGCAAATGCACACAATTTTTTAGACAGAATTCTTGTAGACAGATTTTTAAAATCATCTTTCAAAGTAAATTGAACAGCAAAGTATTTTTTTTTTGCTTTGTTTTGTTTAGTTTGTTGTCTGAGGGTTTTCTTTTTTTTTTCTGTTTTGTTCAGCTCCACAGAAATTAATATTACACTGGCATCAATTATTCCTCTGGTCCAACTGAGTCGTTTAACAAAATAGACAAAGTTTTGTCTATTCGTGATGATAGATGTCAGTGGATCAATTCAAGAACTTCTCTGGTGGAAAGATGCCACTTCCTTTTATGAAAAAGGCCAAAAATTCCTTTTCTGTGCCCACTCTCACAAAAATATCTCATGCTATCTCCCTACAACCAATTTAGTTCTACAAGAGATCAGAACCCAGCAAGAAGAGTTACCAAATGGTATCAGTTTCCTTGGATGTTCATGCAAGATTTCACACTTTTTGTTGTCAGAAATTTGAGAATCATGAGAGTGACTTGAACAGGAAGATTTTTTTAGGACTCTTTTAAAATTAAGCTACTAACATCAACACATTATTTTACTTATAGACATTGGCCTTTTCCCTCCCTTCTCTGTGCTCATGGTAGAGAAATCAGAATAGTTCCATTATTTTAATAAAAATACAAATTGCACAAAAAAAGAAATCACTTGCCCCATGACAACTGTGGTCACTGTGGCAGGAATCCTACTGGTTACATGGCAGTATAAACAAAGTAGCATGGAGAGTAAAAAGGAAGTGTAACTACTTTTCTATTTTGGCAACTGTAATTTAACCAAGGGCCATGTTGCTCCTGGGATTTTGGTCACCCGTCTTTCAGCAGCACAATCCTTCTTCACTCTACTGCAATAATGATTTGTATAACTGAATATGCCAAACTGCATTTCCAACAGCTTGAATATTACTTCAGAGCTGACAGGCATGAACCACCACTGTATTTTAAGTGATATTAGACAAAGCACTGGTCTGGGAGTTGAGTTCATCAGTTTCCTACCTGAGTTGTTACCTCCCTTCTAGAAGAGAGGCTTATTATCTCTCTTAGGTTTCCAGATGGCTTTTCAATTATCTATTTATCTTGTACAGTTCTACTGACTAACTGCTTCAGCTGATAACTGCCAGCTGCCTCTATTTCTCTGTGATGCCTGATAAAGATCTTTCACAGCCGAGTCTGTTCTTGCAGTGACAATGTGCTGTGTTCTATGTCACTGTGAGCTGCAAAAGAAAAGAATATTATTGGGCCTAGAACAGACATTGTTGATGGTTACAGAAAAAACTAACCTCAATGGAAAGACATGATTTGTCTATATATTATCATAGAATTCTACATTCTAATAATATTTATATGAATTTTATCACAAAACTTGAAGTACATGTATCTCTTTCACTAACAGGACTAGGATTAAATGTTGTGCTAGTGACAGAGCTATTTGTGTGTATGAATGAGGGTGGAGTGAGACAGGCTAACAATTATTAGCTGTTGATATAAAGCTTACAGAAGGTGGCCTAGATGATTTGCTAATATAGTATTCATTATATTATCCTGTGTATCACTTGGAGATGAGAAGAATGTGCATCACACCAACCTGCTTATGGACATGATAGAAGTCAAAGTTGTGTATTTATGGAACTGAAATCAGTCCAGAAAAAATAGAACATAATCAGAATATAATCCAACATAGGCCAGAATGACACATGATCGTAAACATGCACCCTTTAGATTCAGACTCTGTGACAAGAGGACACAACCTGTGATGTAGCAGAGAAGATCTAAGCTTAGAAGAGGACCTGTAAAATTCTGGATTCAGCTAAAACTGTGTGACAAGTGGCATGTGGGGGAAAGGGACTATTCCAGTAGGGGACTTACCCAAACAGTTAGTGGAGACACTTACAGAAAATACCATCAGGTATTCAACGTTTGTAGCATTTTCTTTTTCTCTAGTGAAAAATAATACTTACAAACCTTTTATGTTAATATCACTAAAAAAAGTCAAGCTGTTACAACCAAAACAGGATAGTGTTTAACACACAACCTCACAAAAATCTATCTATCAACTGGACACAAAACTAACAACCAGACAGATGACTCTTTTCATACACATATGATAGATAAGTTGAATTAATTTCTTCTTAACAATTAGTTCACTGAAAAATACAGAATGCCAAACTCCCATATACAGATGCACACACGAGCACACAGAGCTCTGAACCTTTAGTAACTTCTTAAAATTCACTCAGAAATTATTAATTGGTATTACTCAAACGTTTTTAGTTCTTACCCTTAGCGATAGGTATGAACATTTTTACTTTGAGTAATGGGCTTCCTACAGCAAAGGTGCACCAACTAAGACTGGAAAGATGCAGAATGACAACAGGGTTTTTTTCAATCTGCAACTGACAACAAAATTACTTCAGTGCCTTCACTCTACAGACACTCACAAAGGAGTGTATTCACTTAAAAACATGATATCACTGCCATAAAAGTCAAAATAAAAAAAATAATTCATACATCAACTTCTAGTCTGAGGGCTCACAGCAATTTTTGTGTCGTTAAGCAGGTCACAGGCACTTAACAACCTGTATATGAACTTGTGCAGACTGCAGGCCAGAATCCCACACTGTTATAAATGTAGCTAGTTTATGTTCTGACTCTGCCTTGGACTAGAAAACACCAATGCAACGAAGCACACAGCAACAGTAAGTCAATTAAGATCATCTTTCCTACAGAGGGTGTTCTGAAAAGAGATATTGAAGGAAGCTGCATGAGGCACATAGGTATATACAGAAGATGTATATGCCTGTAATGGTTAACATATGAGAATATAACATGCTATTTCTATATGGATGTTACTATATGCAGTATAATATAAATACAAATTTATTTATAAGCACAGAGTACATCAACTTGTACTGTATGTTACATACAGCATGCAGCATGTAATGTAGTATATATGTAGTACAGCAAATACTGTGTAAGTGATATACCTTATCACATATATTGCTGAGTAAATTTTATTGTGTATAACATATAGGATACATTTATAAATTAAAAATATATATATTTTATCTATATAAATACATATTTATTTTAGTTAGGGCATATCAGTGGAGGAAATAGAACCATGCAATGAAAACCAAGTATCATTTCTATCTTCACTTATTCATTTTTCAGTTCCCTTAGAAAATTACTTTTCTAACATTATATAAACCAGCATATAAACTGTACTATTTCACTGTACAGGGCAATGTAGACATGCTTTGCGTTTTACAGGAAATGTCTGAGATCCTATATGGCCCACAACTTTCTTCAAGGCATAAAAAGTGTTTGAATAGGGAAGAGAGCTTTAGACTACTATAATGCCAAGTATACAATTTTGATTTCAGCACTAGCAGCTTTTTCTACAAAAGATTTTACATCAGATTTAATTATAATTTCAACATTTTTAAGACTGTTACTGTGGGCCTGCCTGGGAGAGTTTAACCATGGGCATCAGTGCCCAGGCTTTGTTTGTCTGCATGCCCAAGAGTCATGGCTTAGTGTTTGTTCTTCCCTCCAATAGTGGGCCCCTCGTGGGTCCTTGGTCTGCCAAAGCCTGTAGTGCAACCTGCTGCCAGGACAGACACTGTGAGGATGCTGGGCACAGGCTCCTTTGACATACTTGCACAAGAGATGGCTGATATTGCTACCTAAATTAATGCAACTGTGACTTCCACTAGCTGCCCTGGCAGTCACCATGTTTGTTCCTAAAAAATGCCCCTGAACTCAGATATATAACTCAAATACTTCTTAGCTTATGCAATGTCACAAAAATGACTCCACACCATTCAGTTTGTTTCAGGAAGAACAGTGTTTGCTGTCTCTGCCAATGAACCACTTACTGTTCCTTATGAATACAGTGACAGAATCTGCCCAGAGACTGTAGAGACCTGGCTGCTTTACAAACGTGACAAAGTATTCCTTCCTGAATCTGGAAAACTTGCGCTGGAAATGAATGATACATAAATAATAACAATAACATCCTAAAGAATGAAGGAAAGCTAAAATGTTACGTTACTGATATTTCTAGGTCTGTGTCTTCTGATTTAATGGCTATGGTTTAAAAGACAGAAAAGTTCCTAATACTTCTCACATAAAAGCAAATCAATTCATTAGAAAAGGAGCCAAAGAAACACGATTTCTACTAATTTGTGCTTCAGACAGCAGTCCTCTGTGGATGGATTCTTTGATGTAATAGATATTGTCATTCATGCTGCTGGTTTTTTGAGGGGTGATATGCTCCTTTCCAGACTATTTTTCAAAACTTTTTTTTCACTGTGGCTGATGCTAGCTAAGGGTTTCTAAACGTTATTAATGGAAAATAAACCGACAGAAATAAACTGCAAGTTTTTCCTTCCTTTACTCGCAGGTCAGCAAACTAGAATACTCTCAACTAAAGCCCTAGTTCTCTTCCTGTCTATACACAGGCAGTCTCAGTTCCTAACATGCCTGTAAAGATCCTAACATAAAGCTCTAACAAAGTGCTTGCAGTCAAGTTTTTTTAAAAAGTTGATATTAACATTTCATTTTGTACATTTTGCAACACAATGTCAACAACTATAATTAATCCAGTCTCCTCGCAGTACTTAAGTATTGCACATAATGTGCAACCTTTACATGAGAATAGGCATGATGGTAAAGGCCTTAATTATGCAATTATATGATTATGTTTATCTCTTTCCCTACAGGATTTTAGCCCTAAGGACAGGATTTCTGGATAATTTAGCGGTCACTTTCATAAATATGTTCATCATATGTGCAAAACACTTCTTCATAACTTTTTTTTCTTAAGGAGACAAAAAGACGGCAAATGGTGAGGTGACTGAGAGATTTTCCAAGATTTTCACCAGCAACTCATTGCTGGCTAGCCAAATTTCAGTTCCTGTTTCAGAAGACGAAGGTCCTGCGTTAAGCACAAAGAGAATTCTGTTAATTTACTTTTTATTTTTCCCTTAACGCGAGGAAACCGATACACCGTTTTTAACCTTTCGGTGGACCAGAGAGCGCAAACTGCCTTTAATGTGAAATACTCGGCACCCTCAGCCCTGAAGAGGAGGAGATCCGGGTGGGACGGGGGGGAATAGGACACGCTTTGCGCAGCCAGAAGTGAGGTGAAGGGCACTACAGGCGGCCGCCAGGGCTCCCG
>VZRO01003607.1:1961264-1972284 GCA_013397915.1 Daphoenositta chrysoptera | reverse complement strand
GGCGGCGAGCCTGCCCCCCGCCCTGAGGCAGCGCCCACCCCGAGCCGAGCCGAGCCGAGCCGAGCCGAGCCGAGCCGCGGCCGGGCCCCCAGCCCCGCGGAGCGGCGCCGGGAGATGTGGGCGGAGAGCTGCGGAGCGCAAACCGTGCCGCCGCGCTTGCCGTCATCAGACGCCGGCCTGCAAGAAGCTCTGTGGTCGAGGTGACCTTGGGGAAGGTGGATCTGGATGGAGCCCCACTATTGCTCCATGCCAGCTGCAGTTCCGTGCTCTGGGCTGCTCCGAGTGCCACAGCTCTGGCACTATTATCTCGAAACACTGCTGGCTTTAGTTAATGGTTGCGTACAGAGGTCCTGGTCTAAGTAGTACCAGAGCCAGGAAAATAGTCCTCCATCGTTCTCTTTACTTGACCTCTGCTAGCACACAGACCTTGAAGGGAATGGTCTGAAGAGTCTCCCTGGCAAGGAGCAATCGTCCAGGGTTCAGCGTTGTTGAAGTGGCCCCTAAAAGGCAGTAAGTCTTAGGAGAGACCGAGAAGTTGGCCCTCTTCACGTTTCGGAGACCTAAGTGTCCTCTGGTACTCCTGGGAAAGCACATTACCTTTCAGTCCTGCAGGGTCACAGAACTGACACTTCAGTGGAGCAGTTCTCCACTGCTTTTCCAGTGAGGTCGATAGGAAAACAAAACAAAACAGAAAAAACATTTGCAGATACCTGGATTTTCCAGTGCCAGCCTGAGCTTTCAGTAAAGGAGTCTTACTGAAATAGTTGTTGAAAGCTGTTTTGGGGAAAAAAGAGAGAAACTAAAGAAAGCTGATGCCTCGTGAAGGTGTCCATTCTTGTTATGTTGATTTCCATAATAATCGCTCGTGTTTCCATAGTGGCACCCATCTGTGGTTCTCAAGTTACTGATCAAATAGTAATGAAATAGGTGCCTGTGGCTTCTATTGCAGGAATGGGGCCATAAACTTAATTACACACCAATTGAACAAACATCTTGAGAGCCTTAGCTCTGTCTAGATGAATCATGACAGAAAAGTTAGTCATTGAGACAGAGGGATGTAGACTTATATTTAAAAGAAGAAGGAAACTGACAAATAATCAAATAAAAGTGATATACACTTTTAGGTACAAGTATTAAATATGGGAATAATGCATAAGTGAATCCCTTCTTATTTTTAAATCAGTTCTCTCCTTTCTCTTTGCATTATTGTCTGCTAACTTTGAATATTGTACTTGAGACTGAGTGGTGAACTCGTTCTACATGATGGAATAATTTTAGAGAAGAGATTATACTCCAGATGTTTCTATTATTTGTGCAATTCTTTACAGAACTGTAACTCCATGTATTTGGAAGGGCCCAGCTAGCTTAGTTTGCAGCATAGTGTTTATAGTGTCAGTGGCTTCAAAGCAAAACAGCTGATCATTTTGAATAGGCAGAGGGGTGGATGGAGGTTATGGTTTTTATTTTATTGCAGCTTTAAATAATTTGGTTAATGAAGACAACCTGATTTTATGTATATGATGGAGATGTAGAATAGCCTAAATATGAACTGAGGTCTTCATGGAAGGTCTTCATGAATGGTGGAAAACCAAATTCACACATTTTATAGATAGGAAAACTCTTTGGATTGTGTAGTGATACACTGATCTGAACAGGTATTTTACATGTAAAGGGGGAGACTTTGAAGTATTACAAAAGGAAATATCAAAAAACCCCAAAGTGTAGTTGAATACTGTGGCTCTGCAGCTGCAGAAAGGAGTGAAGGAATTATTTTTGAGCAATTTTCATTGTAAATAAATGCATTGTTAATATTATATTTAAAAAGTTTCCTTCCAGCTCTTTAACCTAAATCTGTCTGTCATTTCTCTGTAGTATATATTGTATTTAAGCTCACTCAGTTCTTGCTATGGCATAATTCTCATTCTAGAATCCAACTTTGATCAGGACAGCAGATCTTTGGGCAGCCTAAATTTATGGACAGGCAAGTTACGGGAGAGAAGAGAACATTTCTCAAATCACGAGCTGGTGTTTTAAAAAATGTTTTTCTTTCATTACTCTTCTTTCTTGGATGTGGTTCACGACATCATACTTCTATTTCTTGATATATTTTTTTTCTGGTACTCATTGCTTTTCTTTTTTCTTCATTTTAGAAACAAGTCCTCTCTGATATCCTTTGTTTCTTAAGTAAATTATCTTGTCCTCTTTTTGCAATCAGCAGGTGATTTTATTTCCAGTAAGTATGGTTATTATTGGACCCATTTTATTTCAAGCAAAGAGGCTATGCCTCACCTTATTTGATTTCCCATTGCAGAATCACATGATGCTTTTGAAGAGCTGCTTTTTTCTTGAGGAGAAGTTTGCTTTAGCAAGGATGGTGTCTCAATTAATGGTATCTCTTAACACCATTTGCCAGAATTAAAGCTGTCAATTTTCCTGTGTGAGAATCAAGAAGAAGGTTCTTGGACCATGCTAATAATCTGTGTTGTTAAATGAATTTTATGTTTCAAGGTTGGTATAATTGCAAAAATGTAATTATCTTTTGAGTTTTAATAAAATGGTTTAGGTCATAGCTATAAATCATGGATAGAGAATGTTACCAGTTTCTGTGTCTGTTTGTGTAAGATGTATATGGCATAATGTTTGCACAGCATCAAGGAGGAGGTTGGAGAGGAAAATATGATGTCATTGACCAACTGTTTTATGTGTCAAATGGGTACGAGAAACTGGCCGAGTCCCACACACTTCTCAGTCCAGACCTGCATTCCTTGACTTGCATGTATTTGTGATCTCTTGGGCCAACTTTTCTAATTTTATTGTGAATCTTGGAACATTTGAAGAAAATTTTGCAGTATTCAAACAAAAGTAATTTGGCTACAGGAGTAAGGAGACAATATTCCATGACTTAGGGAGTAGAAGATGTTGGACAAACTGACTGCGGAGCTCTATTTGGCTTTGCAATCTAGCCAATATTTTTTATATTTCTTGGTCTTATGGTCAAGCAATCAAAATATTGTTAAACTCTTATTGAAGAGCAAAGGGCTATCTAACTATGTCACAGTGGCTGACAAACTAGAAAGATTTTTAATTCATAATATTTGTTTTGGGGAGATGCGGAGAGGTAGTGGTGAGAGGACAGATGGATCATCAACAGCTCCTTTCATAGATCTTAGTTTTGGTTTATGTGTTGTCTTTAAGTAGTTACTTTATTTGTACCTTTTCAAGGTCAAGCTTCCAGTTCCATACGAGTATTTTTTTTATTTTTGGGATATATTATAGTAATATGTCATCTGATATTTCCATAAAAAGCGTTTGCTGATAAAAATGAATAAACATTCTCTAGAGGATATGAATGTGACTAGGCCACTTTAAAAGGTTCCCAAAAGTGAAGGAGGAAAATAATGGAAAATAATTGAGCCTTATCACAATATACTCTTTTCCTTTGTAGATGTAAGTCGTAAGATCTTAAGAAATGGAATTAATGTTAATTCATAAAAGCAGGAAGCACTAGAGAACAAACTTAAGCCGTTTTCTTTTATTTAGTGCTGATGCATTTTCTATCAACTTGGTGTCATGATTATTGAATGTTAACTATTGAATGTATTTCAGTTCCACCCAACCAGAAAGCTGTACTTTGAATAATAGTGTAAATCATATAAAATTGGCTAAGAACTTTAGACTGTAGGAAACTTGTACTGTTAAGTCACCTGTCAACAAACCACAGAATGCCCAAACATTGGAGAAGTTGGAATATTTGAGAATAGGTGGATTTGACATTATTTTCACACAGTTACTGTGAAAGATACAGTATCAAACTCCACAAAATCCAGTCAAAGTATAAAACTCTGCAGACTGGAGTTGCCCAAACATGCAAGATTGTCTAAACAGTGCTTGTTTTCTTTCAGTGTGAATATTTGTATCCTCCAAAAGAACACTTTCCAGTTGTTTTCACAGCAAGCTTGGTAGTTATTTCACTTTTATCTTTCTTTAGGGTTTTCCAGTGGAAGACTCAGGTGTAGGTGATGATCAAGGTTCAGAAAGCATGTTGCACAGAAGACAACTCAGAACAGCTGTATTTCACAGCTTTTCTTATTTATATATTTTAAAAGTTCTTGTCCTTCAGAGTAGCTCACCTTCCCACACCTGCAAGCAGACTCCTGCTGGAGTTTCAGTCATGACCATTGTGTAGTGCCCTTCATCATGTGGCCTCAGGAGCAGCAAACTGCTGGCAACACTCCCAAGATTGGCACCTAGGGACAGCACATAAAACAAAGAGTTGTAATGGTGTTCCAAATGTGTTTGGCATCAAAGAACTTCAGCATGTCTGTCACTGCAGTGGTGGTAATGACAGTGCAATGTGGTACATTGCCTCTTCCATATGTTCTACAGGTTTACTTACAGAAATCAGTAAAATCAGTCAGAAAACATCAGTACATCATCCCAAAAGATAGAATTTTTTTTTCTCCCATAGAAATAGGTTAATTAAGGTTTTAACATTCATACTTGCTACTCAACACTTAGACACTCTTGGAGTTTATGGTACAAGTGAAAAAGAGACAAAAAAAGATGAAATCTCGATTTGTCTCTTGTGTGAGTTTTAACCTCCTAGTGTCACTTTCAGAACTTTACTTTTCAGTTCTCGTGTTCTGAAATCAAGAAATACTGAGAATAAGCATTTATTTTAAAGGACTAAAAACATCTGAAGAAAGAAATCAAAAAGAACTCCCCATTTTGTACTGACAAAAATGGCAAAAGCATATATGCAAAATGCATATTTGATTTTTTTTAAACATAGCTAGTTCCTACTGCAACGTATTTGATTAGTATTTCAGACAGAGAAATGTGCTCACTTCCAGCATATGCTTTTGTAATTAACTGTATTAGAGTGGTGTTTTTAAATATTAAAAATTAGATGCTGTGTGGTATTCTTTTCAAATCTCTGGGATAACAATATAAATATTTGGCGGTGACAGTGAGAATTTTTGAAGTGATACAAGACTGTGTTCAAACTACCAGCTTTAACAATTTGGCTTCTGAGAGACATAGCTGCTTTTCCATGCTAACCTTATTGAGAGATGGAAATTGGAACCTAAAAATATGGGATGTTTCAACATTTACCTGTGCTATTGAATAAAAATGCCATAGAAGTTGTCATTACTAGACTGAGCTCCTATAGTTTGCATTCTTAATATGGCCCTCAGGGCAGGTTCACAAAGGAAACCAAGAAAAGAACAACTTAATGATGCAAATAAACTCCCCTTGGTAATGTAGATGTCTGATTTCTTAACAACTGGAATTTTATGTTCTAAATTCCTTGGCAATTCAGCCTTTGCTGAGTATACTTTCCACTGAACAGATCTGTTCTAGAATTTAATTGCTTTTGCATGCTCTGCCGGAGATGGATTTGGGTCTGAATCTGGATAGTGGACCCTGTGTTCTCAGCAGTGCCGCCTGCTGATGTTAGAAATGAAAATTGCTGAGATATATACTTCAAACTAGAACTGAAGACTGGTTTCAAAAACAGAAGAAAGTGTGCCTAGGACAGAATCAAGCAGGCTGAGCTAGGGCGTTGCATGTGGAGAGAACCAGACAGACTGTGGAAGGAAATTGGGAGCTGAAGGCAGCAATGGACCTATCATCCTATTACCAGCCCCTTCTTAGGATGTGCATCTTTATAATAATTTGTACACAATGCTAAACTAAATGACTCCTTTCTGCCCTGAGGAATTTGTAAGGTCTCTACTCATTTTATCACATAGGGATCCTAACTCCTTATCTTCCATTAGGCAGCCTCTTTCCCTTCTTCTCACCAACATTACAAAAGGCGAATCAGGGGACTCAATAGCCCATGATTAGAAACCACAACAACGTATTTTAGCAAGGAATGAAAAAAGCTTTTGTATTTTTTTGACCTTTGGGTTGTATATATAAAGAAAATAGGTAGAAACCAATATGCCATAATAGCCTGTATTTACAAAGCATGAAGTATGCTTTATATTTGTGAAGAATAAAAAAAAGAGAACCTGTTTACTTGTTCTTGTGCAGATGTAATTATGTTGGCTAGAGGCATAAGGTAGGGTTTTTTTCTCATGTTTTTCTTATGTAGTTATTAAAAAAAGAGATGTTTTGATGTAGTTATGCTGGAAACAGGGGTACATTATTTCAATTTAGTTTATTTCCTCATTAATACATAACATTAGAAGATTATGAGTGCCATGCATGGCCTGTGGTCTGTTTCAGCTTTAGCTCTATGAAAATAATGGAAGTGGTTTATGAGCTAATGAATGTAAGTGCCAAGCTCCCATGAGGTAGAGAAATCGAGGAAAGGCATTTTTAAGTGACAACTAAAAGCACTATGGTGTTTTCTCTCAGTCAATTAATATGTCACTGTTGCTTGATTGGCATTTCCTCTCTTTCTGTGACTCCAGGCCAACACTTGAGCTCCCTTCCTGTGGTGTAGCTCTACTGGGTTATTAGGGATTACTCATGGATTACACCCAGTAATGGAGACTCTTGACTGCTTCTTAAGACTCTGTTACTTAGTCTTGGATTTCTTGCTTTGAGTTTCCTGATTAGGTTAAATGGAAGTTTCTCATAATGATTATCAAAATGATGTCTCTGTTTCCAAATAAATGCTTTAATGTGTCCATCTTCTTTGCCATTCCCTTCTTTATTTTGTTGAGAACTTTGTCCTTCTCCCCATTTATAAGAATAAGAAAACCTTAAGATACAGTAGCAAGTTCTGCTCTGCTCATCCTACTGGGATACTGGGTTTTCCACACTAAAACTGCAAAACATCAGAGGCAGTTGTCACTTGTAGGACAGCTTTTAAATGGCCCAGATGATGCTCCCCATAGTAACCAGTGCTGATGTTTTACCGCGCTATTTTTATACTTAGAGTTACAAATGTTTACATTCTTTATCCTTCTGGTTTTTCATTCTGCCTTTAAAGTGTCGTTATTAGGGTACAGAAAAAATGTAGCCTTGGAAGAATGACACATGTAGAAGGTGAAAACAGAGTAGATAGGAGAACATATTAACCTGAGGAAATATTGTTTTGAGGAGTTTCAAAGAGGCAGATATCTTCAACCTAGCAGAAGTGGAATGAGATGTCATATTTTCAGTCAAAGCAGGTTTTAGTTGTCTTCTGTTTTGGTTTGGTTTTTTTTTTTTTTTGAGAAAGGAATGCAGAGAATATTGGCCTTTGCTTTTATGATTTCTTTATTCTAATTGTAGGCCATAGGAAGGCTTTTGTTGTTGATGAATAGTATCATAATAGGATACAAAAGCTTGTCCTTTCCACAATTAAAATAGATTCTTCTTCTGAATGTAATAGCATAGACAGGTGTTAATGAAACACAATGTTGTTGCTTAATTGGGTAATGAGCTTGCACTTCTGGATACACTTTAACATTGCTGAAATATTGTATACAAAAAATGGTGACTTAAATGGTATTGTTCTCAATGAAAATGTATTTTATTTGTGAAACCATGATTTTTTTTTTTCTTGTATGTATTTCCTGAAAAATTAGCAAAGCTATTGTAGCTGATACATCCAAGCTTACTTTGGAATTATTATACTTAAATTGACAGTTTAATTGCACTGAATAATAATGTTTTATTAAATATCCAGGATATGTTTTTAACTTGAATGAATTAGTTACAATTTTCTTCCTTATTTCTTTTTGTCTTTCCCCCCATTTACCAGTTTTATCCCTGATGAAAAAATAGAAGAATTTTTGTATGCAGGGCTATACTCTTGTGATACCTAAATTAGCCACCTAAATTGGGATCTCTAATTTCTGTGTTACTGGATCCTGGGTAAGTAGGTTGTTATCTCTTAATAACTGAAGCTTAAATCCTACTTTTAAATCAACCCCCTCTACTAACAAACATGTACTGGTTGAAATGAGAAGTTCTAACTGTAAGCTGAACAGCCTGTTTTAGAAGTATTTTGAACAGCAGTTATAGCTGTTCTATATGCAGAGCATCTTGCATTCTTGGGAGTATTTACTTCTCAATATGGCAGCTGAATATACATAAGTGAGTATATAGCTTTCTAATAGTAATAATTGTATGTATTTATACAAATACACAAGGTGATGTAAAAATAGGAAGAAATATGCCACATGGTGCATACTAGGAGGTGACATGGGGAAATGAAGAAAGCCCTGGAAGAGTGTAGGTATATTGCTTTGATGTTTTGGGAAGTTGTATTGTTGCAGTATGGTATTTATAGCCTGTAGTGAGCAGCCATAAATAAATGTGTGTATGTATTTTCCACATGATCCTGTTGACCTCTTTGGAACAGTTCTATGACCAGGTGAGCAGAAGGAGTAGTGGGTACTGATGGGCGATGTTGGCAGCACAGGAGTCTGAGGAGATGCAGAATTTGGACCAGCTATGAAAACAGCAGAATGAAATGCTTGGAGGAGACATTTCAGTGCCAGTACTTTGACTTGGCATGTGAACTGCCAGAACTGAATGGATGATTCTTTAGCCAGCAGTTAATAGTAAATTTAGCCCCTCATTTTAGAATGAAGGACTTCTGTAACCAAGGAAGTTTTTAGTCATCCAACCAAAGCAGAGCAGGTTCTGTTTTCCTGTGGCTAAGGTTGTTTGCCTCATAGCCATTCGCACTGCTCCAAAGGGGAGTTTGAACTGTTTGGTCAATCTCTGCTGCGTTCATTAACTTGGTGTGTTTGTTTCTGTTACCCCATTGGGAAGGGAATGGTTTGTGTTTGTGTTCCTAAAAGTTTGGACTTGATTTATTTAACCAAACCCCACTGAGCACAGAACCTTTTATATTTGGTTGAACTCATGCTCCCGGGCGCATTTTATTCTGCTTCTGTGACTTTGACAGAGGGAATCCCTTTTTGTTTCTTCGTTTGGTAAAACTGTTTATCTGGGCCCTGCTGAGGATAGAAATGGGCTGCCTACTTTCTGCTGCAAACAGGAACCAGGAGAGACTCTTGTCCTAAAGAGAGAAAAGCATATCCAAGATGTTTTCTAATTTTCTTTTCTCCTTCAGTGCACTGATATAATCCAGAGGATGTTGCTGTGATTCTTTAAGCAGGAGTAGGAAGGCTGGTAACCCCAGTGAAAAGACACAAGGTCTTGAAGGTAGAGGAAGAAGGAAGGAAGGGTACATGATATAAACTATCAGGCCACTGATCTTTAAGCCTTGGGCAGTCCAGCAGTGCACTGCCTTGCTTTAGAGGAAAGCATGAGCTACCTAAAAATCCCACTGTGCCTCAAAGGGGAGGCTGTCAAAGCACTGGCTTTAATTTCAATCCTAAAATGCAGCAGCATAAGTAGAATAGATGGAGCAGTTCTGCTGCAGACATTGAGCTGGCCTGTGAGAGGTGGTTTGTATTACTGCTGAGGTTACCATCTCTAAAACAACCTGCTGCTGTAGAGCTGCAGTGAAACTGTACTTTGATCTGCATCTTTCACCTGTGGCAGCTAAAAATGTTGTATTTGTCTCAAATAGACCTACTCAGGGTGGCTGGGAAGAAACTGATCAGTCCAGAGGCAAAAAAAAAAAGTGAGCTGTAAGGGAAAGGTGCTGTTGTTGCAGTGTTCAGGCCTGCTGGGAGTTGCATAAAATCTATCTGACTTCTGAGGACCCTCAGCTGGCAGGATTTCTGTGCATTTCTACTTGTAAAAAGAAACCTGCTTTAGCCTTGTAGATGCTACAGTCAAGAGCTGATCCTGCAGGGGTGAAAACTTCTGCCAGCATAGCTGCCCTTCAAGGCAAAGTAGAAATACATTATATACTACACCCTTTAATCACTCTGGGTTGTACGTCCTTTCTGTCTTTAAACAAAGTTACTTCATCAGTTGCTGAATATTTTTATCACTATGCTTGTCTGTTTAAGCAATACATAGCCAAGTACAACTGTCATTTTCACACAATAACATACACCTATACTTACTTGTTTTAAATGCTTGTTTAATCATGGTCCAAATACAGGTGAAAATCTGAGTGTACCTCCAACAAATATAACACATATTTAGCAACTTATTTATCTGTACATAAATCATAAACTTTCAAGCTGGAGAACATCTTGCATTTTATTACAGGTGAGAAACAAGTATTTTTTGCCTATCAATGTAATTGTGCAATGAAAAAGATTGCTAAGTTAAAAGTAAGAGGTACAAGCTTTCACAAGATGTATACCATTAAAATTAAGATGCTAGTAACGACTAGTTACTAGTGGGAATAGTGGGACTATTGCATTCAAGCTCAATCCTTTTCACCTGTATTTTGCAACGTCCTCAGAGCACCCTTTCCCCTCAGAAAAAAAACCCTTTAGTTGTTAATACTTAGTCTCGTACACACTCAGTTCCACTGAATTAGGCTGACATATATTATCTGATCTGACTAGAAAAAGATTTTGTACTCTAAAAAATACACTGGCCCACAAATGATTTATAAAACACAAAGAAATGGATTTCATATAAGCATCTAAAGTGATCTGAGCAAAAGAGAATAATTACTGTCATATATTAATGACTTGAACATATTTGGTCTTCATGAGCTACTGCAGTGTTTTGAAAACGTAAGAATGTTAGTGGCCAAGTTGATACTTCTTTATTTAAGGCAGTAAGTGATATTCAAAAAATCACAGCTAAGCTCTGCCCTGATAGAGTAGCCATAAAAGTTCCTTCTAAGGTATGGCATTCTTTTATTTTGTGTATGATTATCTATGCATTCATACAGATACTTTTAAATACAAGAGAGTGAGGACAACTGAAGGGAAATCAAGAAACCAGGGGAAAACTAAAATAGCAGTTTCGTGATGAAGAAGCTATAAGCCATTTGTGGAGTAGTTTTTCCTTACCTTGGACTTTGTATGCTGGCATGTTTTTGAGTTACTAGAGCTGTCAGAGCAAGGAGGGGTGAGACAGCTGGGTGAAGCTGGGGGATTAGGGAGGAAGAGGAGAGGGAGGGCAGGGGGCGATCTGGGGAGCAGACTGAAGCAGTGTCTGCCACTGGAGAGGGCTGGCAGGCTGGAGA
>VZRO01003607.1:1908066-1961044 GCA_013397915.1 Daphoenositta chrysoptera | reverse complement strand
TGGCTGGCTGGAGAGGGGTGCAGGCTGGAGAGGAATGGCTGGCTGGAGAGGGCTGGCAGGCTGGAGAGGGCTGGCAGGCTGAGGGGCTGGTGGGGGAGCGTGTTTTCATTACAGCACCATTGCAATGAGCATTTCTGTACCGGTTGGTGAGGAGGAAACCACTGTTATTTCTCTTTAACCTCTGTGTTCATAACTTTTGCAGAGGTGATTTTAAACCCTTCAGTGTGTCTGGCTCATTCTAAAGGGTGGTGTACAAGTTACTGCCCTTTTGGAGACTGACGAGAAAATCTCTGTTCCACATGGCCCAGCAGGTCTTGTCCCGCTGTTCTCCGTTCATGGTTCCTGATTGTATTCTCCATTCTCTCCTTAATAGCCCTTGAGTCCACCCCCTGAAAAGGAATGCTTACACAGAAACAGACAAGAAGCAACCCAAAGGCTGGGATGTTGGGCAATGTGACGTGCAACATAGCTTTCAGATTTGTATTTCCTTCATACCTAACACACTCAAACTTGTGTACTGTCACACCCTGTGGCATATCTTATTACTCAAGTTCTGTATCTGCAGTTATCTAAGCCCAGAAAACTTCAAGCTACATGATAATACTTTTCAAATAATTCACAGAGAGTAGCTTTGAAATTAACATTACCTTTTTTTCTTTAGTGGGTTTGGGGTTTTTTTGTTTGTTTAGTTTTATTTTTGTTTGTTTGGTTGTTTTTGTTTGTTTTGGGGTTTTTTTACTTTTTTTTTTTTTTGTTTTGCTAGTGGATCTGCTGTGGAATTCTTGAGCTTATTCAAAGACTTGGCAGTATCTTGGGCAAAGTTACTGGGTTTTTTTATTAAGTTTTGAGCAGTCCCTGATGCATATTCAGTATCTACATCATCAGAGACAGCCCTAGCTATTGTGTTGCCTGAATAAAATATATTCTTCTGCCTCTATTCCACATTTGGAAGAAACTGTATTTAATACCAGGTACTATTATATAATCGTAGAATGCCACATATTCAGATCTCACAAAATTCCATAAAAATATGAGAAAAAGTATTTATACATTATAAAAATTGATGTCTTGTTAGAAATTTAATTGGTGCAGTCACAAATTGGCTCTAAAAATGCTGCCTCTCCAATTCTGTGGCTCTGGGCAAGTGTCCAGCCTTTACATAAAGGTAAGCTGTCCTCTATGCTGTTCTATAAGGCATTGAACATTGTTTCAAGTTTTAATGGAGTGGTTTATTCAGTGACTTAGTTGAGTAAATTGTCAATTAAAATTGCACATATAAAATTTGTCACTTTTTGTTTACCATGGCAGTGATTTTCTTCCTTATGCTTTTTTTGCATAAGATTTGACCTGAAGATTTACTTTTAAAAGAGATAGTTGTCTGTGGTATGCAAAGCACAAGATAGTTTGTCTGCACCTCCCATAACTTTTCTTCTATGAAGCCACAATAACCACAAAAATGTTTGTGATGCAACAGTCCCGAGTTGCACATTTTGCAAACACAGAGACAAAATATGGATATTGCAGCACATATTTTTCAGAGACTCAATACTCAGCTAAACTGGACATAGTTTTCTCAACAGTACAGAAAAGATTGCAGAATTTCAGATTTCAACATCATACTGTTAAGCTGTGGATCTGTTTCAAAGATGATGGAAAGAACATTTTTAGAATCTAGAGCACACATTTTTCACTTTCTTATTTTGCAAGAGCTAAATAAGCCAACAGGATAACCCTTGTCCTACCTCCCCCAAAACACTTAAGATTTAAGAGCATTGAACTGGTAGAAAGGACTGGGTCATTATTTTCAGTCCACTGCAATACCAGGAAACTGTATTACAACTATATATAGGGCTGGGTTCATCCAAACACAGAGTTCAGTAGCATATGCATCTATAATTGAACAACTTTTCCAGATGTACTTTAAATAATGGAGAGATACAGGCACTTGTAGGCCACATATCATTACCTTGTAGCTCAGATGTCTAAAAAAAATCAGGGTTGGGATGTTCCAGAACTTAATTTCTGCTCTTTGATTTTAAGTGAAACCTACATGTCCAGATCACATGCAGATATCAGCATTCTCAGCTTCAAAATATGGTTGTGATGGATTGCTCTCTTACTTGAGAAAAAGTCAAATTGTGTGTAAGTCAAAGAATATCTTGCAGATCTCTATTAAAAGCTTAAATCTTCTCTAAAATGTGTAAATCTAGGGTATATACTAGTAGGAGAAAAGAAGATTATCACCCAATACCTGAGGTCTTGCAGGAAGTTATACCAAAAAAAAGTAAAAAATCGCACCAATAGAAAACAGTCTGTGACCAAACCACCATTATTAGAACAAACTGCTATATAGCTTTAGGTATTACTGCCACTGCTAACATAGGCCATTCTTTCAAGAAGACTTGGATTGAGACGGAAGGAAAAATTGTGCTGCAATATTAATGGTAGCACTCGATTCTATGCAGCAAAGACTTTTTTCTTTTCAAGTGTCTCATTAATAAAAAGACGTAGTGAAACAGATGTTAGTGTGTAGAAAACCTGAGCTGAAGTTCAGATAAGCAGCCAGACTAAATGGTTATGATGAGTTTACTTCAATTTTAACAGTTTAATCTTATGATCCCGAAAGAAATTCTGTCTCCTCCTGGTGTCTGGCTCTCTTCCAGGGAGGAATAGTTACTTCTAATATGTGCCTGTGTGTAAGGGGGCAGCAAGGTGCAATAGATGAGCCAGCTCTAGGCAACCTTTCTCAGAGGATCTCTTGAGTAGATGGATTTGTAGTTTATGTAAAACTCCACTGCCATTACTATTCACAAAATACACTGCCAGATAGAGTCTCTTACGGTGAGTTGAGCACTAGTCCTATTGGTATTGATATGTTTTTATATAGACAAGGGTCCAAGACTGTATTAACTTTTGTTTTTGTCAAGTTGAAGCTGACAGTGGACTGCAGGCCAGCTGCCTGCCATTGGCATGCCTGTGCCAATTAGCTCTGTCACTTAGAACTACACTTTAGTGTTGGTTCTTCTACTTCATGCCCAGTTCCCTGAATTTAGAAGCTCAGCCACAGGATAGGCACAGATTTTAGTTCTCATTGCTCTCTGAAGTCACTGGGCAAAAGGCAGCTGTGGTGCCCCACCGTGATGCCAAGCTGGTGCTGTGCTGTGCTGGCTCATGTGGACTTTGTGGTCAGCATCCCCGGAGACATTGCAGTGGTACCTGCTGTTAATCTGTCTTTCTGTGGCTGTTTCTCACGGATACAGAAATCTTGGGGCCAGTGGTGATTTTCTCTTCCCCTGCCTGGGGTGGGATGGGGATCCTGTGGAAGGAAGGGCCTGCCACTGAAGGGCACAGTGGGGGACAGCAGCTTTGCTGACACAAGTGAGAAGCTGTACCCGGGACTAAACACAAGTTGTCAAAATGTAACAGAAGGTGTCCAGCAATAACAATGCCTCCCTTCCTACTTGTCCCCAATAATAGGAAATGTGGTATTGTTGTCAGTGCAGGGTCTTTGTCAGAGTTCAGCAACCCGTGTTTACTTCCTTTGTTGTCCTCTTCTTGTGTGCCTGTGTCAGCAAACACGTTCCCTTCGTGCTGTTGTCCTCAGTGCTGGGATGAACACCCCTTGCAAGTATCCTCCTCACAGTTTGGCATTAGAGGCTCACCTATCACTGCCATGCATTGTCTCCAGTTATATTTCATTCTTCCTGAAAGAACTGTTTCAGATTCAAATTAAAGTTTTAGGCAATACAGAGATCAATTAAATGATAATAGTTTCTCATGATTAGGCTGGTCTTTTTCTTTATGCAAGTCTCTTGCTGGGTTAGTTTCCAGTAATTCTAGACCTTGTCTCACTTTTCATGTGAAATTGTCACATGTATTAGAAATGCAGATCATCATTAACATCATTATTTTCAGATAAATTAAGAAATTTATTCTGAGATTCACTTTCTTGCCTGTGAACATTCAAAGTGGTGAGCAGTGAAAGTAACAGCAGTTTGCCCATAAAATGTGTCCCAGAGATGGCCTAAAATTCCCAAACAAAGCACTTCTAAGAGCTTTGAGGCTTTAATATCAGTTGCTTAGTGAATATCTAGGACAAGAGAAAGTTTTAATTTTTTTTCCAGCCTGAATCATCACAACGTTTTTCTGTTTCTTTTGGCCAGGTAGTTTCATCCTTTCCAGCATTTTTTGGGTCAAGGCAAGTATGGTGTGTGAGCCTGATAAAAAATAACAGTTGTGAGGACATACACACCTTGTTGCTTGGTTTTCCAGTAAAATAGTTTAGATCATTTTCACAATTAAAAAGAAAAGGCTTTTGATGTGAACTTTAAAAAGCATTTTGCTCAGAATTTTTGAGTGAAGGTATGATCTGGTCTTAGGTACAACATACCTTCTAAGTATATATTTATTCAATCATCATTTGCAGATGATACTTTTTTTTTTCCTATACAAAAATAGTGAGTTTTTGTAAAATTTAAGAAATAATGGAAAATTTTTTTGGAGCTTGGCAGCAAATTCTGCATTATCTCCACCAAAACACAGCTTTTTAGATATTGTCATGACTAACATTGCTTATTAGTAGAAAGTTTCTAATTACTCTATAAAGCCTAATGTAGTATTTTATACTTTGACTTTTAATTGAGCACTCTAAAAACACCTAAGTTAATTGCACAGTTACTGTTAATTACTGGATAATTTTGTCCAAATGAGAAAAAATTGGACTTTACAACATGTTAGTTGCATTAAGTGCCTCTAATTTTCCTTCTAAGCTTTTACTGATGATCTTTAGAGCATTTTTATTATACTTTTTAGTCATGCAACTAAATAATGTTAATGTTGATCTTAGTGTATGTTATAACAGGCAGTTTCCCAACCAGACCCACCATGTATGCTGAACTCCTAGAGCATTAGACACAAACTGTGTTCAGGTGTCCCCTGATATTAGCACTCATTTTAAAGGCTATAGCATCTAAATAAAATTTTGAAAGTGAACAGAGGATGATAAGGAAAAATCCTGCATGTCAGACAAAGAAGCTGTGAAAGAAACCCTGAAGAGGTGATGTAATGTTCATAAACCAAGGATGTCCTTCTGTGGGATTGTGTTCTGAATATTGAGCTTCACCACAACCTCTTGCACCTCAGTAATTTGAGATGCTTGTTGGTTTGGCAATTGGTCACACAAAATAAACTGTCCAAACATCATGTGTGATAATCGGCCAATCAGGTCTCCAAAGAGTCTTTAAATGTTCACACTGAACAAAGGCTCTGGATCTCTCAAGTTCCGATTATTGTCTTGGACAGCAGCTCTCTGCCAGGTAATGTGCTGTTTTTCTATTTCCTTTTAGCTTTATTTAGTAGCAATAGGTAGTTTCAGATTACTGTGGTAATCCATGCAAAACTAATTGACTAATTAAAAGCAAGACAAGTCAGTGCACCAGCACATGTTACACAATATTTGCTGTTGGCTTTTTAATGATTATCTAACATGTATTGACAAAACAGTGTGAAGCACTTTAAAGAAGAAATATTCTTATACTCTGCCTAGTCCTAAAAAGTTCTAACAAGGATTAACAACTGCATAGTGACAATTCCCAGTCTAACCAAATTCTATGGATTTGATGGATATATTTTGTTCATACAGGTTGCCAAAATTTCTGAGAAAATAAAGACTTCAAAGATGAGTCTTCTAAAGGGAAACTTTAAAGGAAGGGAAGCATTAGTGTAGCTCAGATCAGATAGGTAGAATTAATGCCATGTGTTCTGAAGTAACACATAATTTATAAATGCAACATCAATTCTATTTACAAGAGAAGTCTTCATGATAAACATCTTATTTTCATAAGGATTTGGGAGGGAAGCAATAGTTTGAAATGAAGGTTATTCATCCTTGCTGAGCACTTACACAGACAGTTCTTTTGCAACACCAGAGATTTTTATAATAAAGGATGAGGGGTTGCTTTAAAGCAAACAACATGGGGGTATTTTACTGACACAAGTAACTGTTTCACTCTTTTGCAATGTCAGAACTCAGTTTCCTGTGCCTCATTTCAGATATAGGCACTTAAAAATTACTAGATTCCTTAGAATCAAGTGCAAAAGTAATTTCCAATTTGGTTTTTTTTCGTTATGACAACGCCTCTAAAACTTCCAGCCAGCCTAAACAGTTTTGCAAATAGTTAGTCCACTACCAGTTTTAGAATGGCTGATGACACATAATTTTGGAGAAGAGTTTGCTGAGTTTATTTCATGGAGATAACCTGGTGATTTTTGGGGCTGTTTTTGTCATCCCTCTTATCAAAGCTTAAAGGTCTAAATCCTTGTTTACTGAGCTCAAAACTGACTTTAAAGCTGTCTTTGATTCCACCAGAGTAGGCTGGTGACTTAGAGACCGGAGTTTTGGCTGTCATCTTCACAATGCTTCTGATGGCAGAAGCGCTGTAGTGGCTTATCACACAGTGAGGTTGTAGACTTAAGTGGATCAAACTCTAAAAAAGAAAAAGCCCAAAAACTTCTCAATGGAGTCCTCAAACATTTCCAATCGATATTTTATACCTTTCTTTATACTTTTTCATTTGTATTTGCTTAAGGTATAATTCTCAATAAATTTACATTAAATATTCATAAATTGTTTCTAAAAATAAAATAGTTGGAAGATCAAAATATAAGTAGTATTTTGTTTTTCATTAGTGACTGAGACTTCAGTGTATATTCTCAAAGTTCCATTCTCATGTAGAACTGATGTATTGTAACTCTCCAATGCTAAGAACATTGCCTTGACTGTTAGCAAAACCAGGAGATAACAGAAGGGTATTCCTACAAAGTAATAACAGAGAGGTCCCCAAGTCCTTATGTAAAGGAGTTGTGCTTCAACAAATGACTTTTCATGATGCTGCATGCAACTTTAGTGAAGTTTCAATATGAGGAAAATTCCTTTTACTTTTACTTAGCTCCTAGAAACTTGGTGTTTTTTTTTTNGGGGGGGCGGGGGGAGGAAATCCAAATCAGCCTGTCTCTTCTGCCTAAAGTCCCAGGGAAAAGGAAGCACTGTGCTTGACCCACATAACAGAGGAAAGCAGGAGAGTGAAAGATGTGTGTGCAATGCAGTTACAGACACTATAAAACAATCAATGCATGAGGTTTGAACATTGCTTTATGGTGTTTCCACCGAGATATTCCATTAGTATGTGATGGTAATGAATCATGGTTGTACTTCACTGAGAGCTCTTGCCATGCCTGCATACTTTTCTGATTTTTTTCTTCTGTGGGTTGCACATGGAAACAAAGGAGAGAAATTATTTGAAGAATATATCCAGAATAGAAGGTGCAAAATTACAATGCTGCTTAGAAATGGACAAACTTTTCAACACAGTTTTATTTTGTTTTGTCAATATTATTTTATTCAAGCTAGAAGTGCAGCTTTAAATATAATCTTGTGGAAAATGTGAAAGAATACTTTTAAAAATGTCCCTGAGAGGTGCATATGTGTTGACAAAAGTGTGTGTGGGGGTTTAATACTTTCTTTTTTCCAATTCTGTAGACATAGCTTGTCTACAGCAACTAATTTGAGAAAGAATATTTTCAGTTAAAGAGAGGGATTGAAACAAGACAAGTGCTTCTTTACTGGTAAGGATCTCAACATCTATACAGCATCTCAGTTCAGCTGGAAATGTTTGTCCCAGATCTCACTCCTACATGCTCAGATGGTAAATCTTCAGAACAGGGAGAAGTGCCATCTGGTGATTCAAAACAACACAAAACTGATGGAATCATCTTCTAGGAGATGACAAATGGAAGTGGTCATCAACCTCAGATAAAATTGCCATATGTGATGTTTGGTCCTGAAGATCCTTAAAACTGACAAAACACTCCACTATCTCCATCTTCAGATTTCCATTTAAATTTTTTATTCTTTTGTTATACTGCAGCAAACCAATACTATATGCTTAGTGATAGTAGATCATAATTAATGCAATACAGTAATCACAAAATGTCAGTGTATATGATGTCTTCTGATACAAAAGTTGTATACAGTATATGCACCAATTAAATGAATTATGGAAATTATACATGTATACTTATATTTGTCCTTTTACATTAGATTTTGAACTCTGATACATGATTTGTCATTTACATTAATATTTTAGCTCATGGGTGTAAAGCAATAACAATAATATCTGATGTGTGAAGAAACTAGAGAAAATAATAGGTTAGAATAATTCTAACACTTTTAATAATAATTTAAAAATATTTGACAGTTGATAAGCTGATGGTGCTCTGTAGGTCTCAAATTTAAGAGCAGAGAGACCATAAAAAAGGAAAAGGGTTGCCTCTGAGGTTGCAGAAAAGGAGAAAACATTAAACTAGCAGTAATTCATTTAGCAAGTTCAGTTTCTTTTTCTGAGTAGAACTGTATCCTATTAATGTTCTGTTTTGTGGTGAGGATGAATTAGTGACTTGGAGACTGAGGTAAACTCAATTCTAGCTTGCTGCATTTGTTTAGGGTTCATATTTGTAAACATTTAGACTGAGTATTGGTTTTATTTGTGTCAGTACTCAGACTACCCAGCTGCTTTTTTTTTGTAGGGAATATTATACAAAGTTATGGGTCTTTTTCATCAAAACCCTCTTTAAAAACTCATCAGAGTGAACTATAATGCTGTGGTGTCTAGTAAGAATATGCAAAATTACTAAAATATTTTAAGTATTCACAAGACTTGGTCCTTTAGTTTGAATACTGAAATACTTGTTGATAATGAGGAAGAAGCTGTAAACCATTGATTCTTGTTCTTAAGCAAATATTCTTTGAAGTCAAGAGGCATTTCAAAATGTCAGACTGTATATGTATTTCTGTGAACTGATATTTCAGTTTAAAAGGAGGGGAATACATAATACAGAAATGGTATTTAATGAATATTAGACCATATCCATTTTTCCAATTTGTAATTTGTGTGCCTAAAAAGGATTTAGTGCAGAGTTGTCTTTGTACATGACTGTTAATATATTACAATTTTTATTTGAAAGCCTTTTGAAAAGAGAAAAAATGCATAAAGGAAAGATTGTCCTATTGAACACTTACGTATATGTATAGAATTTTACAGGTGTTGTTTGCATAGAAATTCTAATTACCTGCCAAGTATGAGCTCAAAGTGTCTTGTCACACCCTGAGAAGTTGTAACACTCTTTGCACACAGTGCCACAGAAGATAATGCAAAAAAAGCAGTATTTCTCAGCCAAATCCTATTTTGTAATCCCCTTTGACCTGCTTTTCCATTAATTTATATTAGTGTCTTGTAATTTAGCCCCAGGTGTGAATCTAGCACTACAAATGAATACTGTCTTTTATGGTATAGATAACCTTATCCACAGCAGTACCTCTATTTTTAGGAGATGAGATGATAATTCTTTATATTTACACACAATGACTAGTTGGGTCAGGGTGAGTTTGCTTAATGGAATGAGCTCCCTACAGTTATGTCCAGACACCTTGATAATGAGAAGTGTCATGAATGTTTCATTTATTCATTTCTTTCCACTCAGGTCAAAATGAACTGGTATCTTAATTTCTGTTTCTCTAAGTTTTCAAATGAGTTTTACTTTTTTGCTTTCAAGTAATATTTCATTTGAAATATCAGAAGAATAAAATTAAATTCTTGGTGTCTATACAAAGTTAAGAGAATGAATAAAAGATAAATCCATTTCATTGTAAATTGCAATAACAACAGTCTAATTTTAATGCAGCTTAGCTATTTTAGACGTCAATTGATGGTCAAAGCAAATGTTACCACAAAGCAGAATGAGTGAAAGCAATAATCCTTTTGGTGACTGCAGCTGATGACGATCTTTTTACATCTATCATGTTATTAGAAAATTAAATATTTTTTTTCTTCAAGGACAAAAAATTTTAAGCTGTCAACAGGTATATCAAGTTCTGCTCATAAAACCTTACCTTAAACAAACAAACAAAAAGGATTAAAAGAACCGATTAATTAATTCTCAACCCAAATAACAGATCTGAACTATAAATGACTGAACTGTTTAAGGAGTTGATAGACAATTTAAGAAGTTCTTTGAATTCTAGGACTTGACTGTGGCTTAAAGCCAGGCCTCCTTTGGAAGACGCGGTGCTGCATTAGAATTAGAATTCCTTCTGGACAGCATGTGCTGCAACAGGAAGTCTACCAACCTGTGAGATGGAACAGCATATTCCCATCTGTTGCTGGCCAGCTGTCCTGTACATCCCCCTCTTCATGAGATCAGCCTGACAGCAGTAGTTATGCTCTTGAGCCATCATGCAGCTGAGCTGCAAACATGAATCACAAGGGGTAGGTGCACTTCACAGTCACTTTCATGTCTAAAATTCAGTCCTTGGGCATGTTGGGCTTTCTAGCTTTGACCCAGAAAAATATTCTTTTTTTTTTTTTTTGTCACTGAATCATTGAGGAGTCTTTTCCTAGAGAGAAGAATAAAGGCCTTCTTAGGACTTGATAATGAGATTGTTTTTTGAGGTTTGTTATGGGGGATATTGTTTGAAGAAAGTGCTTTCCAGGTAACCAGTGGTTTATAATGCTTGGTAATTAACCAGCTGTTTTATGTTTCATCAAACACACTATTGCCTTGTGTCAAGAGAGCTCTCATCACTGTCTCTAAGGACTTTCTCCCCCATTTGCAAATAATAATTACTCTCCCTTTTTCAAAATGGTTAATTTCACAATATAATCAGGACATGCTCTGACACTAACTGCAAATGTGGCAATTCACAGAGTCTTCTGAAATCTAAACCTGTGGGAACAGGATAAAATACCAATACACCAATAATGTTTGTTTTGAGAGAAAGGTATGGTGATGTGGCTGTTAGGATTATTTGAGGAGTAGGATTTCTAAGGAAAAGGTAGTGTTTTTTTGTTATTCCTACTTTTGCTATTCCTATTCCTGCCCCCCCCCCCAACCCCAAACCCTTGGCTTGGGTTTCAGGCAAGGTTCAAAGTTTATTTAGGGAAGTATAATGAAATAAAATTCACTCTTTGTAGATTTGCCTAAAAGCATGCATCATTACAGAATTTGCCTTATCATTTATTTGAGTATCTCATCATCCTTGCATTGTGAGAAATAGCACATAGTTGTCACATACTATCCTCTACATCATTTTGTTTGTACTGTGGCACAGACATAGAGGAGCAAGAATATGTGATTGATGTCATTACATCATCTTTAGATTGAGTGTGAAGAGCCTTTCCATGTATTTCACTTTATTCTGGGTGTCTATCTGTGGTGTCTGTATCAAGTGTTAATTCATTTTTCCACCCTCCCTCACGGCTGTCAGATTCATTAAAGCTGAAGCGCTTTCCCCGTTTGACAGTAAACGTCAGGTATTTGTGAAAGAAGAGTATGATAGAAATGGATAGTGCAAAAAAAAAAAAGGACACTCATTAGATAACACAGTGGGTTTTGCTTGTGTGTTTGCTTCGCAGCCTGCACTTCCTTGGGAATGCAGAGATGGAGACGTGCTGGTGCAGCCTGGGTACCCAGGTTTGTGGTGGAAGGGGAGCTTCTGGCAGGCTGTGCACTGCAGCCAGCACTTCTAGAACTTAGGAGGTAACTCACACAGGTCTCTACTGCTAGCCCTTGCCTGAGGATGTCTGAATTTGGGCACCAGAAAAACATAATCTAAACTGGAAATGGCAGGTTGATATAACTTCAGCCTGAGGTCATTGTAAGTTCAGCTGACAGCCTGATGGTGGTGTGCAACTCAAGCAGTATGTGCTGAGAGTGCATTAGGGCAAGAGAAGGTGGTAGAAAAGCAAAACTAGAACAGCTGATCTGGGAAAGAAAGTCTTTTTGAGCCACTTAGGATTGGCTCTTTTGCATAAAGGGAATGATGGCAGACACAAAGTCAAGTGGAATCCTGGAA
Organism: Daphoenositta chrysoptera; assembly: GCA_013397915.1. Taxonomy (NCBI): domain Eukaryota; kingdom Metazoa; phylum Chordata; class Aves; order Passeriformes; genus Daphoenositta; species Daphoenositta chrysoptera. The sequence continues at coordinate 1,949,136 of VZRO01003607.1, read as the reverse complement.
CGTGGTTGAAAGGCAAAAGAACTGAGGAAGTATCTGGTATGAATTACATTATATATGTTATGAAGAAGGCTCCATGAGAAGCAGTCAAAACCCCCTTCCTTTTGGTGTTTTCTGGATTAGGACAAAGGGATGGGACTACAAGATAAAAAAAGAGCTGCTTTGTGTCATGGTTAGCTAAGTTTAGCTACTTCAGTGCAGAAATCCTTAAGCTGCAAGAGAGAAAGCCATCACCCTTCTCCCTGTTATTAAAATCACTCATCTAAAGACTGAAAATCAACACTTGAAAAATTTTTTTTGAAGGAGGACAAAATTACACCTGCTGCAAATCAGAAGAATAAGCATAGTATGAGGAGGAAGCAATTTTTCATTTCATGCACCTTCATGCCCACAAAAGAGGCACTTTAGGATATTGAATAGAGAAATAAAGAAAAATGGAAAAGAGAGAAGAAATCCCACCTAATGGAATTGGGAATCTTTGAAAAGTATTTTAACCAAAGATGGCATTGCAGACACTTTAAATCACTAATCACAAGTAGACCATCGCTGTACTAAAATGGGGAACTAATAAAACAACCATTTGGGGTTATTGGGCTTTTGGGTGTCTACATCTGTATGTTAAGTGCCTTGAATTCATTCGTTCCTTCTTTCTCTCTTTCTTTCTTTCCTTCTTTCTTTCTTTTTTCTTTTCAGAGATTAGGAATTGAATTTTAGTATCACTGCAATTTATAGAATTACTGGTATGTCCTCAATTTTAAATTGAGGTAAATTACTCATTTTAAAATGAGTAATTTTTAATGTGTAAATAAGAGAAGAGGTGAACAGGGAGGTAATTCTATACACTAGAAATTTTTGCTTTAGCAGTGAATGCTCTTCACATATTATTAGGCAACTAGTTTGTATCAATCAGTATGAAACACACCATTGGAAAAAACATTAAGGTTTTTTGTTTAATATTTTATCTCTGACTTACAAGGAAGACTTTCTATAATGTATGAAAATATTAAAGTTAATTACAGTCTATAAAAAAAAAAACATTGTGGGATGCATTGCATCCTTCACATAAAACACATTGTTTTCTGTCCCTCAGTAAGTATTTTATTTGTTCAAAATTATCCCATGATATTAATTTTTGACTTGGCAAGAATGATATTGATCAACAGTATGTACTAACATCTGGCCACATAGTGCAGCTGAATTAGTTGTGTGATAGCAGTAAGAGAAGAAAATGGCATGGAAATATACATAATTTTAGGCTCAAGGGCCCAGTATTCTTGCTTAATGCTGATTAAACGGACTGACAAAGCAGAAACATTTTAGGTATGGGAAAATACCATTAGTTCCAAAATAAAAGTTACTGTAGTTCAAGCAGTTGATGCAAACTGAGGAAAAGAGTGCTGCTAGCCCTTTGTGCAAGCAAATCATGCTGTAATGCTCATGATTTGGTGGGTATTGTAGGATTGAAATAGAAGATTTGAAGAGAACTACAGAAGCGAGTCCTTCACAAATAGAAGCATTACACATACCACAGTGAAATAGAACAAAGACAGAAATGTAGCTTCATCAGTTACTGCATCTATGTCACATGAATCACTAAATCACTCCTAAAACCTGGGGTAACAGTTGATACATATTCTTGGGGAACATTTAATTTCTAGCAGGTTGCTGAAGGGCAATTTAGACTTTAGTTCACAGAAAAGTAGGTATGCATTAATTTCCTTATGATACTAAGGAAATGTAGTTTTTCAGCTAAATATAAATTCGTCATCCTCTTTTCCCTGCTACCCATAATATTTAAGAAGTTGAAAACGTTTTTCCTTGTAAATAACTATCCTTATGTCTGTATCCTGATGGCTACATGCATGGGCCAGAAAAAAACAGGTGAAAAAACATTGCTGATGAATCTGAGGGTAATTTTAAACTAAGGAGTTAGATCTTGGCTTCTGAGATACCTCCTTGTGGTATCTCAAAATGGCAGGCAAGAGAGAGGTGTTCTTTTGCACGAAAGCTTACTTCCACTATTTCCTCATTTCTTACGAGGCCACTGTCAGAACTTGCTTTGAAAGCACTGCTTGTTTATTTTTTCATGGTGAGTACTACAATTTCTGAAGTATGTTTGACTCTATAATGAACTGGAAAGAGGATTTTTCTTAACCTGTAGTCTGATTTAGAAGTGCCTAGGTACTGACATTTAGCCACTTGTTAATCTTTTCTTTTGTTGTACAGTATGAACAGTACAAATGTGATTCTGCCTCCTCAGAACTGAAAAGGTGTGTTCAACATTAGATGTGCTAGATTTCCATAGACAGTATTTCTGGGAGGAGATGTCAGGAAGAAGTCTTGACAGCATTACAAGTTATAAAAATTTTTTACTTTAATAGTGCCACAAAGCTACCTGTTTTTATACCAGCACATTTCCTCAAAATTCTTTGTACTTATTTTAATCTTTTTATCTCCTGTTCTTTATTGATTTATTTTCACCTTGATTTCTCTTCCATCAAATTTGCGCATCTCTATATTAAAAATCAGAAATGCGTTACCTGTTTAAACAGGTATCGGGGTAAAATGTTTCATGGAAGTCTCAAAGGCATATACAACTTTTTCAGTTTTTGATCATCCTAACATATTTATGAATACAGAACCAGCTTTTTTTCTTTCTATGCCCTGTGAGGATGAAGTCCATTAAAGATAATGGACTGATGCTATCATGAAATAATAATCAAATGTCAATGCATTCTTTGAGGCTCAAGCTTGCTTTACAGATTTCTCATTTCAGCATTTAGCATGATGTGCATACTTGTGTTGCTAATAAAAATAATTTCATTGCAGAATTTGTGGAATTGTCAGAATAACTAACAGTCATGAAAATAATTAAAAGAAAGCAGTAGGCCCAGCCTCAGGGAAGCAATTATTTACTGTGACTTTCCTTTCAACTTTTGTCACGAGTGGTTTTCACAAGGTTTCTTTTATTACCCTGTGCAGTTGCCATAATAACAGCATGTCTGTTGTTGGAAACCTCAGGCTGTATTTGTCACAGGCATACCATGCAAGTAGGAAAATTGTACTTAAACTGTGCTGTAGTACAGCATGCCTTGGTTCATTTATCTTCATTCAGGCAGCTGAGGGTGGTTCAGCACGTTTTCTGTTAGTATAAAATTTACTTCCGTGCCATTTTTGATGGATCATTAATTACTCTTGTCCGGTAGCAGCAAATGGTTTTGTAGTTGAAGTCCTGCAACAGATTTTGTAGGAGGTAGAGTTATTGCTGAGCTAATGTGGAATAGAACTAAAATAAGTCTGGTTTTGGATTGCTTTTATACCTTTTAACATAATATTTAATATTTCTCACTGTGCTTTATTTGTCTTGTTGCTAATGTTTCATAAAATACTACATATGATGTGTGACATGCTTAAATTGGTTTTGCTACATATAAACCAATATCTTGGATATTAAATACTCTGATCCTCTTCTTCATTTGCATTATCAAGGTGAAGTTTCATATATTTTCTTAAAATGAAAATTTCAGTTTTGAAATTAGAAAGTGAAATGAACATCATTGCTACTTAACAATTTCTGATTTAAGAGATAATTTTTAAATACTTGGTCAATGTCTTGCATACATGGAATCACATTTCCATTGCCTTACATCCTAATGATACCATTTTAATTTGCAGAATATTTTCTACAGTTTCTGAAAATAAGGTTTTTTTGTCATGACGTGAGTTGAACACTCAGAAATCGAGATTAATTAAATGACTAGTCAATTTAAAAGAAAATTTCTGAGTCCTCATTGAAAGCTAAACAGTTGTAAGCAGTTTCTTTTTTTTCTAGAGAAGCTTCTTTTAACATTTGCATGCACAGATGAGACAGGCATGCATCAAATAGAGAATGAATCTGCAGAATCAATTCAACAGGTCTTAAAATCATATTGATTTTGTTTGGTTACCTGTTTCAATCAATATTTTTTCTTCAACTACTTTGGCATCAAGATTAATGTTTCATATGACTTTTGTCTCAGACATGTTGGAAAAAAACCAAATCCAAAGCCCAAGTTTCATATAGATTTAATTGTTGAAAACTGCCATAAAAAGAATCTATGAAAAGTTTTACATAATTTTGTTCCTATAATAAAGACTGGTTGTTTTTTTTATCCTCTTTATCCCTCTTCCCCATGTGTAAGATTCCTGAAAATGAGGGAAGAAAAAAGGGTTTATGGTAGATATTCCTATGCTCTGACCCTAGTTATTACCTCCTCTTATATTCCTCCCTAATTTGGTTCAGGATCTGATTGTTCAAGGTAAAAACCAACTTTGCTGCTGTGTTTTCTTCATTGTAGCTGATTTGTGGCTGTTGCCCATCAGTATTTTGGAGATGCCTATGCATCTGTATTTGTTGCAGGAAACAATGAATCTGATAATTGCAAAGAAGGACCTGGGTATATTCTGGATGCCAGGAAAAAAACTAAAGAGTAAGAAAACCGTTACAAAGAATAAAATTTAGTTTATATTTGCTCCTAAATCTAGTGTTTAATCAGACCGCTTGTTGAAGAAAGTATCAACTATTAAATATCCCTGAAATTCTGTGTTGATAAATTCTTTCAAATAAAACCCAGCAGTTTTGCCCAGTTGGCTATATTGTTTCCTAAATCTGTTGCATGATTTCACAGTTGAAAGCTTTTTGGCGTGGCAGTTCTTCTCCAGAAACGGCATGTTGCTCTGTGCTGGTCAGCTGAGGTGAGAATGGCTCTTGGAAAAAGTGCTTCAGGGTGTCAGCAAGCCACAAATAGTTTTCTAAAATACTTGTGACTGTGTCATAGTGTGCAAAAGAAAGATGCCTTTAATTTTGTGTGAAAGCACAGAATTTATATCTGGCTTGACTAGAAAGGGACAGAAAGAAAAAGGCAAGGGAACACCACAGAGAGATGCAAACCCTACTGAGAGGGGAGAGTTGAGTGCTTCTTTTCCAAGAAGTGCATAAGGTCATACACGTTACTGAGCCTGCCCACATTTTCTTGCATAATCCTTTCCACCTCCTTGCATGACTTAACTCAGAAATATAGTACAGGCAGGGTCAACGAGGGTGAACCAAAAGCTCTAGTCATGAGGCTAAAAGGTGACCTTGCTATGCTGCCATGCCAAATCTCAGCTGAGGCCTCCTGAGAGATCCTTGAGTTGTGAGCACAAATACTAAAATATTGGAGCAATAAGAGACTGTTTAAATAAGATAAATGTGATGATGAAATCAAGCCTTAAAAAAATGTTATGTATGCAATGCTAATCCCTCAGAATGGGCTCCTCCTATTTTGTTCATGGCGATTTTTTTTTTCTTTTTTATGAGTAGATTCAACTTTGGCACTGAAAAATGCTAATCTGCTCCTCTTTCTATGTGTGTCTTTTAAAAAAGGATTTGCTCATGCTGCAGAATGCAAACAGGCAATAGCTTGACTAGTACTGAATCTGTGGACTTTGCATGTATGGTTTCAGCTAAGTGATGTATAACACCAAGGCCAGCATTGATTTCAATTTTTCCAGTAAATCTGTAAATTTCAGGCTGAATACTGGACTTTTTTTGTGGATTGCTTCTTTCATTTGCAATAAATAAAAGGAAAAATTTCTTGCTACATTATCATTCCAAATTTTCAAAATCAAGATATCATATTTTTCCAGTAGAAAAACTTGAATATTGGATTTCCACATGGGCCACTGAAGATGGAATCTGTTTTATTCAGAATAATCAAGAATATATATTTCTTTGCTTAGGAAAAAGAATGTGGGATAAACTGCAGAGTGACTGTTGCTAGCATACAATCAACAAATTAAGACTACTACTAGGCTTCATTCACTTGCAGTTTAAAATGTGACTGGCATTGAAATTGCCAAGTTTGTACTAAAGACAAAAGGGAGTATTTTTTCAGAAATGAAGTATTGGCTTTAATCTTTAATGGTTTCACATATCACTAAAAGTTCTCATCTGAAATGTTGGCTTTAATGCTTTTGTCTCTTTTTCAGCTAAAACCAGACTTGTTCACTTCGCAAAGTATATGCATCTATAAATCTTGAATTGAGTGTACTAGACCAAATAAGAAAGTTGCATTAAAAAATATGGGAGTTTTATGATCTGGGGGGTCCTGAGGTGGGGGGAAGTTTGCATGCTTTTTGTAGCTGCTATTTTATTTTATTTTTATTTTATCTCATTTCATTTTGAAATAGAGAGAGAGAGAAACCAGTTTCTGAAATAGCCTTTTCTCCATTGACATAAGGTTATTTGTATAAACAAACCACTGATGGGTTTTCGTGAATAAGGGAAAATAAATACATTACAAAAAATGTGAAATTTGGAATTCCCCAATACCATGCTCATTTTGGAAAGTTTTATGCAGAACCTAATTTTTTTATGTTTCCCTTGATTGTTCAAGAGAAACTTCATGGTCTCACAGTATTCTGAACGCATAGATTCCACTGCCTGCCTCTTGTTTTTTAATCTTTGACACCACTCTGTTGGCAGTGCCACAGCAATAAATGCCTTAAAAATGCAGATAGGTTAAGTGAGTTGTGACAGCGATCTGTGCAAAAGGCAGCTCCAAAGGGCAAAAATAATACAGTGTTAGAGACCTTGCATTGAGTAGAATACATGGGCTCCCACACTGAAAACTGAATGAGGAAAGAAGAAGCTGATAGTATATTCTACAACAGCCCCGCTCAGCACTGACTTCCCATAATGGCCAAAACAACACCAATTTTGTATGTGTATATATATTTATATACATACATTTAAACTGTGAGATTTTCATAGTTGGAGAAAATGGTCTTGTTTGCTATTTGCATTGGAGACATGTATTTGACCAGATCTCGTCATCCTTTAGTTCACTACAATAAAGTTTGATACAGTAAAGAGCATAAGTTTCATATGTAAGCTTGGTATATGTTTCATACATACATGAAAATAAAAATTAGCATACATATAAACTCTAATAAAAAAAACCTCAAAAAATTGCTGTATGATAGTGACGGACCTTAAATTTCTTTTCCTAGTTGACTTACAGGCCTAAAGTTCTGCTTCAGCATGGTCAGAAATGCCCCAGCTTTTATTATGCTGGATTTCTTGTTCCTGTGGAGTCTATTAGGTAAACAACATGAAGTCATTTTTTAGGTCTGGACTGTTCTACATTTGAGAGATTACCCCTCTAATAGGGTGCCAACACACTGTTGGTTTTGTAAAGTGACACTGGTCACTTAAAAAAAAAAAAAAAAAAGGCCTTTTTGGGAACTCGCACAATAATTAGGACATTTCTTACTGTTTAAGTTAGTTTTCTATGAAAGAAGATTCTAGCCAACATCTTTCTCTTTCAGGAGAGAATTTTAGTTCTGAAACTATTCAGGAGGACATTGTCAGTTGATCTTGAAAAAGTTGTTCTCTTTTGAAGAAAATACTCTCATATTCCTTGGCTGCTGAAAATGCAAGTACTAACAAAATGTACCCTGAGCAGGAGAAATTGCCACTTTGGAGGTGGATATGTAGACCTTTGGTTTTCCTGAAGTGACTGTTTTTCCTCTACAGGCATTAGAAAACTGTAACCAACAATCAGCTTCTCACAAAGGTCTTGATCCTAAATGTTTTATTTGAAATACAAATGGATGTATGTACATTATTAAGCTCTTTGCAGAATTGAGAGACGAAAGTCTTGCCTAAAAGTATGATAAAAGTTTGATGCAGAATGAGAGAATTGGTCTAGGTCACCAGAAACCTAAGTCATTGCCTTGACTGGAAGACTGTGCTTATATGTCAGGCATACAGTTAGAAATAGTCAGGTGTACACTTAATATTATTGGTACACTCACAAATACAGATGATGAGAAATTCATCATTAGAATGAAAGAATAAATGCAGTGAAATCTATGAAAAAGCAAGAATTTTCAAAAAAGAAGGAATTAAATATGTTAATCAACTTGATACAAACTAATCAACCCATGCTGGAGTGTAATTATGTTAAAAACACAAAGAGTTGATGTATACCTTGAAAGACTTAGTACATCTCTCTGCTCCTTATTTCCTGTGCTAGCTACATCAGCCTATTTATAAAATAAACATTGTAATTTGGAAAGGCTGCATATTTTTCACTTTCAGCTACTCAGCATTGATATCCAGATAAAGCAAAATCTACAACTAATTGTTATATTTAAATTTATCTGTATGCACATTCTTCTGTGAAGTGTAGTATCCCAGAATGGCGATAATAATTCTATTTTGGATAATGATTTTTTAATAAAATACATCTTTCTTTGTCATCAATACAGATAAAGACTCCATCTCAAAGTGTATGGGAGCCATTTTATGTCAGTCCCATGATGCAAATATGCCCTAGAGCCATCTTTGCTGTGCTTAAATAAGCACTTTATTTCAAGTGCTTTATTGGCAATTACGAATGATTTTGTAGTTACTTGGCAGCAAATGGCAGTGTTATACTGCATTATTCATTTCAGAGCAGGTATGTAGGGTATATTAAAGTAAATAAACCATCACTTTGCTCTGTTAACAGACAAAAAAAATTCTTAAAATAAGGTGTAGCTATGCATAGCTTCATCATAAAGACTTGTAGATATATCAGGTATGTGAAATATGTAATGATAAGTTATTTTTTCCTTATGTGATTGTGAGGGAGGCCTGATTACAACCTTTTTGTTTAGCTATGTCAACATCATTACTATGGCTAAGTAATTTTCACAATTTTGAATGATTTTTGACATTTTATAATCATTATTGACAAAGGATATTATACTATTTCACTGTCTTAAGTTTTTAGAGAAAGATACTGTTTGTAAAGATTTTCTTTCAAACTGTGTTAATTTGTAAATATGTCTTTATTACAATCACCAAAAAAAAAAAAAAAAAAGACACTGAATAATTCCACAGTATTTGCAATAACTTATTTTCCAATGAGCCTTGGAGGCATTCCTCACGCAGAAGCCAAACTACAGTGAATTTCAGTGAATGATATAAAAGTGTTGAAGAGGGTGACCATGGGTGATTCAAGGCTTAGATAATGGACAAAATAGCCTTTTACAACACTTACTTAGAAGCAACCCATAGCAATGAAAAATGCAGATAGATGTAGTATTTTCTTCAAGAAGATTTTTTTTTTCCTTGATATTTAAGAAATCAGGATAAAGAGGAGCATTTATAAAAGAACAATTTATATTAGGTGATCCTGCCACTGGTCTGAAACATGTCTGATTAGCATTAAGTAATGAGTAATCACTCAGTCTTAACCTTGAATTTACTAAAATACTGCTTTAGCTTTACATGTAATTTTATCCTATGTGCCTCAAAGGAGGTGACTGCTTTTTTTAATATATTTTTTCCTGGATCACAGAAGGCATGCAACTTTACATGACAGGAGTGCTGCTTTGATTGGTTTTGCATTTATGTTTTCTTACAGTGCTTCTGGTCACAATTTTGGTCAAGCACTCTTACTAAGAACTATATTGTAGATCTGTGTTTGGCTGTTCTAATAGTACAAATTCAGTATAACAGAACAAATATTCTAACTGCATTCTATTTCACATTTAAGAACAATTCAATTATTAGAGTTCCTCTTCTGTTTAAAAAAGGTCTAATCTTTGGTTTTGTGGGACAGCCTTCCAGATCAGAAATAATTTTCAAATCCAAATGAAGTTCAAATGAGCTTTTTTATATTTTAAACTTCAGTAAGCACTCATGCTTTATTTTGCAGGAGGTAGATACATAAACATCCACTTGTTAGAAACCACCACCTACTGCATGTTCAAATGTGAGGTGTAAAAAGTGTCAAAAGTACTTAAAAGTTCATCATCACTCAAAATCAGATTTTTGCATTACGTACTATTGCTTTTCTGCTCTATTATTGTACTGATGTGTAAGGTATGGAATCCCCGCTCTGTCTTTTCCAGAAATCAGACTGAAGAATTGTGTATTAAAAAGCATTTTAAACACATTCAGAATTTGTGCATCATCTTTGCATTTCTATTTTTTTTTCCTTTTAATAGTTGTAAAAAAGTCTGTGAACTGGCATATGAAAAAATAGACTTTTTTAGGGATGGTGCTAGAAAAAGATTATGATTTTCTTTTGATTGGTGGAGATTAAGCAGTACTTTTTGTTAATTTACCATTTAAAATATTCTTAGCTATCAGTGGCAGTAATAATAGCTATTTTGTTATGTATATGAACTGGAAATGCATGCAAGAATATAGCTAACCCTACAAAGGAGGTTTGGGTCTGAATCATACAGATTGAAGGTAGAGCCAATTGAAAGACTCTTAAATATCCAGACCTAGATAACCTCTCATGCCCTCCCACCTCAAAATCCTGTTCTGTTTTGCAGAGGAGTTATAGCTTTACTCACATTTTGAAGATGAAAACAACACTCTTTACTTCTTATTTTGCTCTCTGATACTTGCTCTGGAAATCTGAACAGGTGCATTTTGTTCCTGTCCTTTTTCACTTCCTAAAAATTCAAGATTTTTAAGTGCTGCAACTTTTTACAGTCATCTTTATTATGCAGGGGCCAATCACACTTTTTCCTACAAAGGCCAAATGAAAAACTGTGCATTGAAATTTCATTCCATAGGTACTATCATCTACATATTTTGTACCATTTCCTAGATGCACATGCACAAACCCCCAACTTAAATATGTTTTTCCATGCTTCTTTCATCATATGAAGGGTGAAATAAATGCATGTGGTGTTTTGCAGACATGGTTTTTGAATCAGTAAGTAATATTAGGGAAAAGGGAAAGAAACAACCCATGCTTTTTCTACACACGAAAGCCATACAGATTTATTTGGAGCTCATTACAGCAGAGTTTGTTTTATCCAATATTTCTTTTTTCATGGAAGCATTTTGTTGACTGATAAATCTCACAGTGCTTAGCTTCAAGGGAAGAAAAAAAGAACTGATCCAAATTCCACATTTAATATTCAAATTGCAAAATATCATGAAAATGGAGTAATAATGCTAAGATTCAATAGAAAATAGATATTGTGCTTGAATCAGATTACAACAAGAACAACTTCCCCTCAGGAACACCTCACAGTGTATCTAGTAATATTTTGAGGGTTAAGAGAAATATTGAAAAATGTGTTTGGAGAAGAATCTACAAAGAAAAAAAATTGTAGTTAAACCCAGTCATCCCAGGAGGTAGGGATTGTTTCATCTGCAGCTATTGACTGAGAAAGGATCTGGCTAAATAAAACTTGAACGGAGTTCAAATCCATTTACTCCCCTTTGAAGTCAGTTGGGCTGCATGTGAAAGTTTATGTATAGGAAGTGTATGCATAGTCTATGCATACCTATGCATAGGTAGATAATAGTTTAAGACTTCAGTGAAAATAAGTAAAAGAGGTGTCTTTAAAGGCTTTAGAAAAACGCATAAACTCCAGAGCTGTTCTGTACACAAAAAAAGAATATTGCTGTCTTGAAGACTGAAAGTGGTCTTCAGGGGACTTTAATGCTTTGGCTCTGAATCCCAGCATTGTATTGCTTTCTCAAGGAAAAACCTTGGGATTTACACTGCCACTTCTTTGTCTTGTTATCAAGACAAAATGAATAGCTGTGTGGAATGTGCTGTACATGTTTTTATGCATTACAAACAATTTTGCATATAGAAAGTTTGGCTAAACTCTTATGAGTACATTGGCCTTCAGCAGAACTCATGAACAACCAAATGTGTGTATATATCTGGTTTTTACAGGGAAAAACACAACTCGGTGTTCTGCCTCTGAACTGATTAAACTTCTGTCCTGAGAGGGACAATAGACTCATTTCTTATATTGATTTGCTCATTGCCCTACACTGGATATGGCTTGCTCTTGATTTATTAAGCTTGCAGGTAAATATGACTTAACTAGTCCCTTCTGTGAATATTTTTCCTGTGCCCTTTTGCTAATTGGAAGGATGCAAATGCCACAGAGATCTTTTTATTTCTTGTCTCATTTGATATATATTTTTGTAAACTCTACTACTGTTTCTATGTAGCTATTATAGTCAGATTTTGAGGATTTGAATTTTATTGTTCTAGATTCTCAATAATGAGTATAAGGAGTGTTATCTCAGTTTGCAGAAAAATAATCTGAAGTGTAAAACTTTTCTTGTGATGATGCAGAAATAGAAAAGCTGGTGCTTGTGAGTCTGTTCACATACGTATGGCTTTGACAAAGAAGGGTTATGTAGAACAAAGCACTTTGGTACATGGGAGATGTACATGGTACATTTCACAGTCAAGAGTCCAGCATAACTCAACAACAAAGAATCTTATAGTGGATTTATCAGGTTGATTTTTAACAATGAAGCAGTGCTACCCCATATTCTCTGTCAAGCAAAATGAGAAATTTGCCAGCTAAAACACAGCTAATGCATTAGCAAGTTCACATCCTATAACTAACAGGCTGTTGCACTTCAGGGCTTCAGCTTTCAGGTCTACCTTTTGGGTCTGCAACCCAGCCAGTGGCCTGTTTGGATTGCCCATATTTAGAAAAAGAGCTTCTCTTAACATTTAAAAGGAGCACTTACATACCAGCCTGAGACAAGTGGTAAGTTCTGGTCAAAAAGCTTATGTTCCAGAAGGCTTATGTTTCTCATCTTAAATGAAATGGAAAATAGATGGTATTAACTGAAATCCATGGTGCTGGGATTAAATGGAAAATCTATAATGGGAGATTTGAATATGAAAAATATGACCAAAAAATCAGGAAAGAATTTCTAGATTCTTCAGAAATTCTTGATGTCAGAATGAGAAGGGAGGGTTTTCAGAAAGATCTAGCTCTTCTCATGCATCCTTCAGTGGTTGGTCATCTCTTTGAGTATACTGACAAGCACCAAACAGCTTTTCAGTGCCACTGTGCCAGAGCAGAACCATGGGCTTCATGTATATATTCTGGGTATTCTGTAAGGAGTTAGCAAATGGCAGAGTAAAAAAAAAATGCAAATGATACATGTATAGACAACATGATTTACATAAAACCCTTGATAAATTCTAAAACTTGTTGAAAATTGGTTGAATGTTTTTTTTTGCTGTAGCATTGTAGAACTGTTCTCTAAGAGGTACAGCAGTGTGTTGTACTCTTTGGGTGTTGTGTACTTTCTGTGTTAGGAAAAAGTGTCCTCTTTAATAATCAAGTGAGGTTTTTTGATCTCCCCATGTTCAATTTCTTACAATGGGTGGAGGAGTACGTGTCAGAATTTGATTAAACCATCTTGGTCTTTAAAGTTGTTTTGTATATATATCAGCAGGTCATCTCATTAACACTTGGACAAAGTACATAGTAAGTTTGTAATTAAACATCCTCTTCCTTCCCATGGAAATCAAATACAATCACAACTTCTTCCTTATCTGTATTTATTTATGTTAGAGTATTGCCACTGCTTAAATTATATTAGTTTTGGTACATACTTCAAATGAATTTTTTTTATCATCGTGTTCCAGACTGCACAAATAAACAACATATGTGTACTTATTTTATGTAGCGCCGTGCCATGATACTCAAACAGAGCTAAGTTGCATCAATGGGATACTGAGCTAACACATCTCTTCTGTTCCCACTTGCCTTGTTTAATCATCAAGAGATGGCAAGTGTGTCTGTGTATCTGTCACTGTCCCGTGTAAATGTATTCCTCCCCATTTCTTTAGCAGTTTGCTCAAAGTTGTGGGTTATTGAATAGGAATAGACTTTCTTTTATGATCTCTTACCAGCAGAAATTTCAGCATAAGAAAGGCTGAAAGCTGAGTGGGCTGGACATAGCTGTTGACTTTAATGATAGGTGGTTAGATTGCCCTGCACAGTCCTTAGTGTGCTATTAGCCTTGAGCAATGGCAAGTGCATCTCCAGGAACGGCCCCTGGTTGCCCCAAGCATGAGCAGCATGTTAGCATACCTGTGGGATTATCTGTGTGCCAGGAACTGGAAACAGCTGGAGAGGGCAGCACACTTTGCTGTCACGTTTTGCTTTTTCTGCACCATGGCTATCACTGGTCATGAGATGAAAATTAATGAAAATTGATGCCTCTGGCTGGAAAAAACTTTCAGTTAGACATCTCTGTGAGAAAAATGTAGACATTTTATAATTCTTCCACTTTTTTTGAAAGGCCACATTGATTTAATTCTAAAAATGCTTTTTTTATAAATGCATAAAAATCTCATCTTTGCTAAATTCTGTTAAGTTGGAAAATCTTGGGTTCTTTTCTTTTTCTTTCTTTCTTTCCTTTTTTGAGCTCACACATCAAGCCTTTACAGGCACAGCTGAATCAGTTGGATTTTTCAGTTTTAATTATCTATATGTTTTTAGTTTTATTTTATACAAATAGATGGCTTACTTCCTCTACTCTCACACAACTTTTAAAATCTGTATTAACTGAACAGCTTCTTACTTGTGACCTAAGTCCTGGGGAGGTTTGTACACCAGCTACCCAGAATAGCAGAAATTTTGCTGCTTTTTCAAGATGCAGTGGTGTCCAAGTAATTTCTCTTTTTAAAGATATTTTCCTCATTGTAAATTTTGGTAGTTCTGCCCTTTTCCTTTTTGCCTTGTTTACTTATTTTTCTATAAAGTACATCAGATAACTGTAGCTTTGCTGAAAGATGATTTATAATTAATTAGCTTTCCCAGTTCACACTTTTAAAAGACTATGTCATCAGAAGCATTCCTAGGTTTGTCCATTTTATTAGTAATAGAGAAAAATTTCTTAAACTAGTAACAATTTCCACACTGGCAGGAATAAATGAAATATGAACCCTGTAAAAACTTCTGCAGTCTGGAGTTGTTTTCAGCCTTGGCCTGTTATATATTCCCCATCATATGCTCTTAGGAAAAAAACCCAGATCAGTTTACTTCCTATTACATAATCTAAGTAGTTGTCACTGAGACTTAAGCATTAGTAACTATTTCCACCCATGGGAGTCATGTGTTACACAAGAATAGAAGAAAATATTTTCCCAGTATGCGTGAGATGATTCTTTTAGGCCAGGATTTAGACAAGTGATGGGACATACACAAAAAATGCACTGGGCCATAATGCTGGAGCAGAGAAGACAGCCAAGGGTTGGGTTCTAAGTGCAAGAGCTCAGAGTAACTTTCATAAAGATTACAGAAATTAATGTCAGCAGAATTTCAACTGGAATCTATTGCATCTTGCTAATGTCAAATATTCAGCTCATAGATGAATGTGAATATTATCTTCAGCAATAAATGAATTAAATATTTCTGCATCCAAATTACATGTTTATGTAAAAAGATACAAATTTAGATTTTGAAAATATTAACTAATAGTGCAGTGTTGCCCTGCCTCTTGCAGTTTTCTATGTGTTGATTCTTTGATAAAGTTTCTCACACACTTTCTATAAACATAGCAATGTTTTAGTTAACTGTAACTTTAGTCTACATTCTTTTCTCCTGGGTGGAGAATGTGTGATGGACTATTCTGTGAACCTGTAAGGATGGAGGAGGTGGTAACACTGACCTCCAATCCACGGTTACCCCTAGAAACATATAAATATGTAAAGAATAAACAACCAGGCCCTCTTTTCCTTCTGGCCTGCGACCTGTAAAGTACTCGGTGTCAGAGTGCTTCTTTTGTGGCCTAGATCCACAGTGCAGCCTAAGAACAGGCTAGCTTTTCCCATAATTGATATTTTTTCCTGCAACTTAGTATTGAAAGAATGGTATTAAAATGAATATCTGTTATTGTTGATAATGGAAAATCTGCTGCTTTAGAAAGATTGTGATATTTATTTTTCAAGCAATGTGCAACAGCTGTGCAGGCAACTCCATTAACACTGAGTTGAAACCTTAGTTCTTCCATTTATAAAATATTACAAATGCAGGAATATATAACTCCCTACTTCCAAACATCAGAACTCTTCAAAATACAAAATATATATCAAGCATACAACTCCAAATTTACATGACTTCTGTTATTCAAGGAAGGCTTCTTTTTAAAATATTTATTCAATGTGAGTTTTGGAGAAGATGAGTATGCTGATGTAGTTGAAAGGATAATATTACCAAAAAATTGTTCAATATTGGTCTAAAAAGAGGTAAAATACCAAGGGTCTGTAAGTTGTAAAGCTGGTAACTACCATACTTAAACATGAGGGAATACTGCCAGAATTTGAGAAATGGTACAGGTGGTTAGAAATTAATAATTACGTTTATCAATACTCTTGCAGTGTAGGGAGCTAAGACTTTGACTTATAAAGGGTTTAGCTGAACTTATTAAAACTAGTTCTTTAATGGCAGAAGAAAGTTTTGGGTTGGGTTTTATTGAGAGGTTGATTCGTTTGGAGGTTTATGTTTTTTCAGGTCTGCAGAATTTTTCAACTTCAAGCAACTTATTGTTAAATCTGATTAATTCTTCAGACTGGATCACTGACATTTTCAATTTAGCCATAAGCAGTTCATGTCAGTGCACTTCAATTTGGGTGGAGTGACAACCTCTTTAGGTTAGATATTCTACTGTCTTTTCAAAGTAATTAAAACAGAATTGCAATCACTTTGGTTGAAATTCATTTCACTTAACTCTAGTTGTGTAGGTATTTATTCATCCAGAGTAAGCCAGTCATATAGGTTTCCCTTAAAATCAATGGAAAAAAGTAATAACAGAAGACATGATGAATGGAAGTCCAACTTGTGACTGTGACTGTGAATAGAGATAGTGTATTTCCCAGGAGAATGTGGCAGCACAACATATGAAGTTTAAAGTTAAAAACAATTAAAAAAACAAAAACCAACAAAAATCAAGTTAATTATAAATACTGCATTAATATTAGTTTTAAGAGATTACATTAGTCATCTCACTACTGACTCAGCAATGCTCCAGATCTGATTTCAATGATGTAACAATTCCAATATATTTACAATATAATTTTCTCAGATGGAGATACTGTAAAAACCTCACTTTAGTTACTCACTTAGTAATAGGTCTTGGCCTTAGTGCAAATGGAATTTTAATTACACTAACAGCATAATTTATATGTTTTTGCTTTTTATAGGTCAGTAGCTTACTTGATTCACTTCTGTGTCAGTAATCATATTTTGAGTCCTCTAAGAGGAAGAAAGGAATTACATGCTGTGCCTTTATTTCAGTCTTCTTGGTAAAAGCAAATTAGACCTTCAAATACGCTCTGCACTGGTGCGGCCTCAGCTTGAATATTGTGTGCAGTTTTGATCACCACAATATAAAAAAGACATTAAACTACTAGAGAGTGTCCAAGGGAGGGTAACGAGGATGGTGAAGGGCCTTGAGGGGAAGCCGTGTGAGGAGCAGCCAAGGTCCCTTGGTCTGCTCAGCCTGGAGGAGACTGAGGGGAGACCTCACTGCAGTTACAACTTCCTTGTGAGGAAGAGGAGGGGCAGGCACTGATCTCTGCTCTGTAGTGACCAGTGACAGACAGAGGGAAGGGCCTGAAGTTGTGTCAGGGGATGTTTAGACTGGATATTAGAAAAAACATTCTTCACCCAGAGGGTGGTTGGGCACTGGAGCAGGATCCCCAGGGAAGTGGTCACAGCACCAGCCTGACAGAGTCCAAGGAGATTTGCACAGTTCTCTTAGGTGCATGGGGTGACTCTTGGGGTATCCTGTGCAGAGGACAGAGTTGGACACAATGATCCTTTTGGGTCCCTTCCAACTCAGCATATTCTGTGATTCTGTGAATATTCCCACAGCCGTCAGGAACTCACATCTGTAATCATCCTTGTATAGCTCAGCAAACAGTTTTTGCTTTAACATTCAATTATCTGCCCAGTTGATGCTCTTCTGAAGAATCAGTCCATTAAAATGCTAGACCCTAAGAAGAAAGTTACAGGGATTTTAAACTTAATTTTATCTTACAGCATGAGCCTCTCTTTTCTGCTTCCCTCCATGAAGCCTGTCTCCCAACCTCCTAGACAATTGGAACAATGATATGAATATGTCTGCCTTGGATGTGTGAGGGGCTCTTACTTTCCCACACTGCTTCAAGTACTTGTTTTGTTACTGCTGCAGTGGGATGACAGTACACTGAACTACTGATTCTTACCTGTAAATAACTCCATATTTGTTTCATAGATATGAATATTTAGAGCTACTTCCTTCATCTGCTCTTCAAAAAAAAGATGTTTTTTTCTTAGTAAGCTGGAGCTTTTGACTTAAAATACCTGTAGATATATTTTTAATGATGTTGGATATAGTGCTATTAAATAATGAAGTGAAAGAGGCTTTAAGTAAGAATGTTGATTTTTGGGATTATTTTTGCTTAGACTTTTAGCAAGAGTAGCAAATCCTAACATAAGCCCCATAAATAAAATTTAATATAATATATTATATGTAAGTTATTTTATTGTCACATAGATGTCTGGAAAGCATTTACCGACATGACCCTTAGATCCAAGCCTGTTGCAGAAATTTACAAAACCCAACATCTTTCTAAAATGCTATCTAGCCTGGGAATTTTTAGTAGTTTTGGTCTCACACAGGGTGTATTTGTCCTGAAGATTAGACCCTAGTGGAAAAAAGGCAGTGAAGTCAGACTCTGAGTACATCTTTCATCTGCCTGGGTTTTATTTATCACACACCCCTTAGTCTCTGAATACAGGCAAAAAGGAGAGTATTTTTCCCTTTCAGGACAATTAGTCTGTTCTTTAAGGCTAGGTGCCAGAGCTCCTTAAGAGCTTCTTTGCCTCCAGACCTGAGTTGTTAGAGCTAAAAGCAGAGAACAGAACCCTCTTGCTGCCTTACAGTCAAGAGCCTTTGCGCATCATCCCTTTCTCCAGAAGAAAAAAATCAGAAGTAGGAGCAAAGCCTTCTCTCCAAACTAACAAGATACGTTTTTCTTCAAAGGCTGAGAGTCGTTCCCAAGATCATGACAATAGCTTATAGAAGTTGGTGAGGCAATGCTATTTGATGATATGGTACCTGCTATTCTGCCATCCTGCTTAGAACTCATTAAAAAAGCCATTAATGAAAATTGAAAAACTTGCAGCATTTAAGCAAGGATCTTTTATAAGACTATAATTCTTATTTAACTCATTATTTTCTAAAGCATTTATTTCAAATATAGCAGTGTAATTAACAGGTGTTAAGGGTCAGTTGGAGCAGCAGACTATTCAAACCTATAAAGCAAACGTTGTACCCCACCTGAGCTCCTAGCTCTAGTATTAAGTAGTACAAATAATCTGCCTTTGCTACTTAATGAGATTCTAAAATACACACTTACTTAAAAATCTCAGTCGTAACTCACACCTTATTTGGACATTAGTCCATATCCCAGCTCTGATCTGGGACAAGACTTAGGGTTACTCAGTCTGTCATCACATTTGTTTCCCATGTCTAAAGGTGGATGATACTTCTCAGTCACCTCACAGGGATGTTATAGGACTGACTTTGCTCAAGTTTGCAAAGCTTTTTGCAGTTCTTGGCTTACTGAGTGGAATTGGAGGGCGGTACACAAATGCCAAGTATTCCTACTATCCTACAGCAACTGGGGACAGATTTTTCACATGCCGGTTCTTTTACTCTGGGACAAGTGGCTGCTGAGTCAAGTGATGATGGGGCACATTGAGGACAAGGCCGACAAAATGCAAGCAGGAAAACGCTACTCTAATGTTGCAGAAAAAACAAAACTAAAACTCACAGTAAAATCAGTCTCAGTAAAAAAGAGAACAGTATAAACCCTTCTCAGAAGGGTCTTTGACAAGCTGTTGTATTGATAGCTGATTCTGGCAGCTGGCAACTGCAGAATACTAATGAAGCATTGGTAGGTACATGAGCAGTTTGAACAGGTTGATTATAACTGACTGAAGTCTACAATGCATGATATCAAGATATGTTATTTGTAGCATCTGCTCTTAGTTTGACCTTGTTTCTTGCTTGCTGCTTTTTTCCTTTTTTCTTTCTCCCTTTTTTCCTTCCTTTCACTTCTTACTTTCTCCCTTCCTTCCTCTTTCTTTCCTTTTTTCTCATTCTCTGTTTTGTTCACTAGTTCTCATATGCCTAATTAAGTTCAAATGTGCTGAAAGCTGCAATAAAAATGTTGTGTATCAGATGTTATAGAAGTGCCCTCTTGTCTTGTTCCTTTCCTATTATTTGTTAGCAGACATACAGCTCCTCTTACAGTAAGCTGCATTCTTGTTCACTGCTTGCATAAATGGGATTTATACAGGGGAACTAGAAGGAGCTTAGGAGAAAATCCTTGTGCACATCTGAGTCAGGGTATGTAAAGGCTGAGCAATCTCTGTGTATTTGACAGTGAGAAGTGGGATTGATGGCTTCAGTCAGGACCCACTCCAGTCACTATTCCCCTGCTGGTTCCTTGGGAGAGGGCAGGCAGTGTTCCTCGCCCACTGCTTGCCTAGAAAGGCATAGGTACGAGCAATGTTCTCTTGCTGGCTTTAGGCACATGATGGAATTCATATGACTGACTAAAAACACTGGTGGTGACCTTTACTTACTCAAGTGCCATTTCTTTTTTTCTTATCTTGGTCTGGTACTGTGTCCTTCACATGAACATCATCACACATGTTTGCTTTTATGATTTCCACCTTATTTCTTTTTATTCTTCACAGCTCATAATAACCTCTAAGAGTTCTGAAAAGGTATTTTGCTTGTCACTGCTTCATTCCTTCATCTTTTGCTTCTTCTTTTATCAACATTTGTATCTACTCATGTAAAATCCTGGGGTTTTTTGGTTGCTAATGGATTTTGCATTTGTCTTAATACTACCTATACTACTCAAATCTTACTAGTTAGGCTTAGATTAGAGCTGGGTGTATTAATGGGTTAGACTTCTTTGGGAGGGATTTCGTTTCAGGGATATTAAGTGCAGATTTTACAGGAGGATACTGCTTTGGCTCCTGAGCATGTATGGAATGTTTGGGATGTTGGATTTATTATTTGTGAAAAAATGCATACTTATTTTCATCTCGGTACAAAAATATACGTATTTTTTCCTCTTCACCTTTTGTTAACTGGAGCTAATATTGGCCATGATGATCATAAAGGAACATCAGGGAAGCTATTCTTAGCTCTGTTTCATGGAATAAACAGGAGGTGTGAGATACAATGATCCAGGCTCTTCTTTGTGACAGCGTAATGCCCAGTGTAGGTTGGCAGACAGGACCATGCAGTGGCCTTTGCACCAGTTTGCCTCAGGCTAAGGCACAGCAGCAGCCAATGTCCCTTTGCTGTCTCCTTAATGCTCCCATAATTTACTGTAAAGCTGTTGAAGGGAGGACAGCACTGAACTGTCAGAGCCTGTTCTTCTACCCTAAAGGGGTGGATATAGCGGGATCTCTCCCAGCCATTCCTTACTGACATTCAGGAACCTTCAACATTCTTTTGACTAATGTGGTGGCTGTGATTTTTCAAAGTGCTTTTGTATTATTTTTAGGAAAAGGAGTGCTTCCTCAGTAAATTGATAAACCCCTTCCATTTTTATGCAGAGCAATGTGTTGATGTTGTTTGCCATTATAAAAATTTATAATAGCGATAGAAGTGTTGTCATGTGAATATTAAGTATGAAAACAAATATGCTCAAGCCTTTGAAGTGTAAGAAAACAATAGTTAACCTTTTTTCATGAAACAACCAAAAACTTTCTCAGATGAGCAGAACAACAGCTTTTCTTGGATAGATAGCAAACTCTTGTTTACTTCCACATAACTCACAGAAATAAAATTCTGCTTTTTGTGGCAAATTTGAGGTTTTGTGCTCTTGAACATGCAATCGATCATCTTTATTTGTGCTCTAAGTTATAGTGGGCTTTCTGAGACACTCTTTCTTCTAATGGATCCTGATTAGCAAAAACAAAGTAGTTTTTAAAGGTTTTGACAAAGTCTCAGCAATCAGAATTGTTTCTGTTTGTCCAGTTTGTTCTAGTGACAGGTCCAGGTTTTCCTCTCTGAGTTTTTTCAGTGAACTAATATTAAACTGAGACTAGGATAAGCAGAAACAAAGTACATACCAGAGGTTCTTTCTGGACATGCGTGTAAAAAGATTTATATGCTCTGTGTACAGAGCAGTAGATACCTATTGCTGCCAGCAGGAAACCTCAGTTATATGCTGCAGAAGCCAAACTACCTGGGTTTTTTGCCTAAAAGCCAGATGTTTTAGTCATTGATTTAGCTTTCCCCAGAGGTGTGGCAGCTACATCAGATTGTAGCTGATTTCTGCAGCCAGCTTCAGTGAAGTGGAGAATCAAAAGTACACTGGGTTTCTATCACAGGGCTAGCCTACTGATAGGTAATCTTAAAAACAATATTTTGCTTGTTTTGTGGCATATATTGCATGCAGTGCTACATGGCATTTACCCTGAAAGTACTCCAGGCACTATCCCAAGAGATAAGTATAAGCTGACACATTTGTTTTTTTTAGTTTTTTAAGGTAATCATCTCACTCCCACTGCTAATGCAGCCTACTGCGAGAAATTGGAATATGGTGTAAGTGGCACAGAAGAAATCATGTAGAGACTTGCTGGTAATCATAAGCATAACAGTAACCTACTCACTGTTATCATCCACAGTTTTCAATACTAGTATGGCAGGAGACCAGTCAAGAGTAATAAGTTGCCTAAATGCCCAAGAAAGAAACTGGAAGGAAAGAAGAATTTGCAGTTCATACTGTCTGTGTAGTCTGGATTACACAGAAAAAAAAACCACAGTGGACTCCAGTTCAGCATTTAATAATAACGGGATTTGATAGTGGAAAAAATCTCAGAAATAAAAAATGCATTTTCACTGCTGCATATTTCCTAGAAAGGTAATGCAAAATGTAAAAAACTTAAGGTTTTAGATATGAGGATCATATTAGCAATATGAAATTTATTTCAGACCTTAGAAGTTTTATGTGCATTTCCTATGATTAATTGAGCTGCCTGAATGTGTTGACTACACATTTCAGAACCTCTGTAAGGTATCATTCTGGTGGCAGCTCTTATGGCCAATTCTAAATTAGAGAAAAGCTGTGTAAAACTTGTGAGGTTTATTAGTGAAAGACTTCCTGATGTCTTCTGACATGTGGAAACAGCAAAATTGGTACTATCAAGGTCCATCTTGTTCTTGCAAGTAATATCAACATCAAAATATCAAAATCTTAAGAGTACAATATGGAATTTTAATATGGTGTATTCATTTTATGGATACACAGGGAATTTTAGCTTAGAAATCTCTGCTTAGAATCTGCTTTTCAGATGTTCACTTTTGTTGCTGATGATTTTGCTGCAGTACCAATAAATCTCACTAACACTTATTTATAGCATTTAGTTATAAATTAGGTATAATTTTTTTCCATTGTTTCTTCTCCAGACTGCAGATGGTAGAGCTACATGAACTAACCCACACAAACTAGGCACTTTGCAATAAGTGATTAATTGCAAATACAACTTCAGTGGCTGGGATCAGTGATTTGTAACATATTGACCAGGCTATTGGAAATATTCTTGCCACAAGTTTTTTTGCAGAGCAGCTTTTGCTTCTAGAAAAACCTGCTCTTGTTCTGTGGTCCCATGAAACCTGGAAATTGGTCTTTGCTCTGAGGATTCTTTATGATCCCTGCAGATGACTATTGAATACTGTAGTTTGATATGGAAAAAAGGGAAAAAAAATTGACATCCTGTTTCTTTCCTTGTTTTTCAGTCTAGTTGAAGAAGAGACAGAGACCAAAACATGCCACCTGCAGCAGGAGCGCCAGATTACCCACCTCCTGATGGAGGCTGGGGATGGGTTGTGGTCTTTGGGGCTTTCATCTCCATTGGATTTTCCTATGCCTTCCCCAAAGCCATCACAGTATTCTTCAAAGAAATACAAGAGATCTTCCACACATCATATAGCGAGATAGCTTGGATATCATCGATAATGTTGGCTGTCATGTATGCAGGAGGTAAGACATTCGTGAAATTAGTAAATAACATTGTTTGGTTGGTTTTTTTCATATGGTCCTAAAGCATTTTTTCCCCTTAGGGCCTTTTCTTTGTTCCTCTACCTAAGATTTATGTAATTCAGATAAAAAAAGATTTTGCAATCTTTCCCTAAAGTCACAGTTTTTCAGAGTACAATTTTCCAACAAATCAATGCCCAAATAATTTCTTCTGTATCTTGGGGTAAATTTAGTCAGTTTCCACTGCCTTGGTGAGATCTCTCAGCAAATCCAATGATGAAGCTTTATCACAGAAAATTATTATGGCAATGAGGGTTCGTTAGTGAGACACAGATACTCCTCTGTAGACAGGGGGTTTATATCTTGTCTTTATTTGTCCTAAAGTCTTATTTTCAATTTAGGAAAGAGTGATGTTTCAAACATGCCATCTGTATGACAGCTAAGATGCAGACAATCTTATTCTTGGGACTGAACAGTGAACATGAATTCTCTGATACCTTTTTTCTTGTAAGCAAGCAAGTAAAGAACGAGACAGATGAAACAGGATTTTAAAGTATAAAGCTATGTTTAAGAACTGTCAAATCTGCTTTGACAGGCTTTGTGTCTATCAGCTCCAAAGACTATCTTGTTAAATTCTGCATGGTTTCTTCATTTTTTCTTCATTTTTTTCTTTTTTAAGTATTGGTGAGGACTAGCTGCTGCTTAAGGAAAACACTTTCTCAGACAGTTCAGAGCTGTGAATTACGTTAATTCAGGCAACAGATCTGGTATTTCCCTTTCTTTTAATGTTAAGAGGTAACCACCTGGAACATCGGACTATTTGCACTGATGGAGCAATTAAATGCATAGATTTATAACGTGTGTGTTTACATATATGTACATATGTGTGAGTGTATATACATAGAGACTGAAAACATTGTGCCTGTAGTGTACTGATATTGAAACCCTTTAATCACTGAAGAGTATCACTCCAGAATTTTTCAGAAGTGGTATCTGTGTAATAGTAAAGTACAGTGTTATCAGGTTCAACAAATGATCTATTGAAGGATGTACGAAGTCTCATTTTCAGCATGGTAGTTATTTTATCTCCTGTTTCAGCTACACTAAGTTTTGACACATGAATGGCCATAGCTTATTTAGCAGTCAGGGAAGTGAGGAGCATGCCTACAAAGAAGATCAGGCTACCTGGGTTGCTCTCTCCAACTCTCTCTTTTTCCTCTCTGAGTACAATAAGGAAGCTGGAGCCATCATAGCATTAGCTTTAGCACCTCAGGTAAATATTTTTCAGTTGATGGGATGGAAAAATGGATCTTTTTTCAAATTCTGGCAGTCACAGAGACCTTCTGAAGACATCTTGACAAATGGTATGAATATCAACAAATGCATGCTGTTCAGACATTTTGATACTATTTTTATTCATGTACAAATAGAAAATCATAAGTTATTCATATGCTGGTGGAGAAGTATAAAGGATTTTATAGGACCAATGACAGTAGTCACATGATTCACCAAAATTCACCAGGTGAAGAAATAACTTGATGCAATCAAGACTGGAGTAAAAGAGGGTATGTCTCATCACGTTCAGGTCCCCTCCAATGTAGCACTTTCTTAAGGGTGCATCAGCACTTGCACTGTGCAGTGTACCTGTGTAACTGTGGAGGCCTCTGAACAAGGGCTGAACCCATCTGGAGCATGGGAAGAACACAGGTGTTGTAATGCTGAATTTTTTTCTGCTTTCCATATGCTGTGACTTGCTGACCCTGAGCTCCTTTAACAATGTAAAGCAGGTTTGCTCTATAGTGCAGGTGCTGTTATGTTGTATTCTCTGCATAGCATTTAATTTATGCCATTTCTGTCAGGTCAAACTTCACCCAGGTTTTATTAACAGTACACAAGCAAATCTCAGGACATTTAGCTGTGGTGGTCATTTTTATCTTGATGTTCAACGTGCACAACTTTTCATATTAAATACAAAAGATTCAGTATTTCTGCCCTTTCTCTAATACTTCTTTGATTGTTCTGATTACCAGATATTAAGTCCACTTCTATATTGACATTAAAACTACAAAATGGTTTGCTGTTCATTCTGCTAACACCTACCCCAATTACTACGAAGATTATCAGCACAGGAACAGTGGGCAAAGTTGTTTGGATATGTTGTTACAGACTCGTGGTTTTAAAATGCTGAGAATGACAACCTTGCCTGATATAAACACTCTTTGAAGCCAAAGCTTCTGTAGGACCACTTCCTAAAAAATAGGCCATTTAGACAATCACTGGCAGAATATGAAATGGCAATCCGGAAAAACATTTCTGAAGGAAATCACCTCATTGTTTTTAGTGTCTGAAGGTGATTTGATTCTTCTTTCACATTTGATGTGCTGTCATGTGAAATACACGTTCAGGCGGCAAGTACAAGGTGGATTGTTTACTATAAAGTGTGATACATACATCTGCAATGAACAGTGTTCATCATACTACTAATTAAGGTAACCTGAAAACATCTAAGATCTGTCATCCTCATTACGGTTCAGCATTCAACCTATTAATCATCACAGTGGGGTCAGTGAATAAGTTAGAGTCTGTGCAGACACTTTTTGCTTTGGAGGCTGCAGCCTCTTGCAGTAATTAGCTGGCATCTGTGTTTCTGCAACAAGGTATTAACTTACCTTTCAATGCCTGAGAAAAAAGCTCCAGTAAGGAGCTAAAGGAATGTTAATTATATTTATCACTTACTTCATACTTAGAATAAATGGCATTAAATTATAGCAGGCCATCTGGCAATCCATATGGTCTCCTGCAGTCCTGGTTAATTCCAGCAAATAGGTCAAGCACAGCATTCACCCTGTTAGGAAAGCACCAGGCAGAGGTGACAAATCTGATAAATCAAATCAATATGAAACTCCTTTCTCTCTCAATCTGGCACAATGTGCAGTTTCATACAGTTTTTTGTTGTGTTTTAGGGGTTTGATTTGTTTGTTTTCTTAAGCTCTCCCTTCTTCCCCCACCCCCCAACTTTTTGATGTTTGTTAGCGTTTGCTAAAAAGGCATCCCTAAAAGCAAGATCCAGTGATGTGATTAGGTTGCAACTATTGCACAGCCTCTACTGTTCAGGCCATGCTTGATAAAAGAATCCTCTGGAGGAGAGCAGTAGTTCAGTCTCCATGGTAACTCATTCTTCTGCCTCTCTTGAGCAGAGACTGTCAATTGCATTAAATTAAGGGTGATGGGTTTGTGATGGATTCCTGCACCCAAGGGGCTGAGATTGGGACCACCAGACTTTCGTTACTGGAGGACAGAAGCTGGGATAAAATGGAATTAGTTGAGTTATCCTGACAGCACAACCTGTGTTCCTGTACATGTATGAACAGATATGTATATAAAGTACATGTGCATGTATGTATTCTTATGTATATAAACTGTATATGTATCCATACACATGCAGAGTCTTTTTTCTCCTCTAACACACAGAGACATTAAGGAATTAAAGAAAAAGGTCAAATACATTTGACCTCAAGTTCTCTTAGTTCATTCTTCTCTTTTTCAAAACTTTACCTCTCACTTTGTGCAGCATTATCAACCAAAGGTGATTAGGGAGCTTCTTATCAGACCTTGATCTGTTTCCAGTAGAAATGTTTTCATTGCTTTCAGTCTGGCTTTGATAGGAGCCATAGTGGCAGCTATGAAAGCCATGTGACAGGTCTGGTGATTTCAGACAGATCTGACCTTGAGTTTTAGATTTCCTCAGGGAAAAAGCAGTTTGTTTACTCACTGGTCCTTAACTCTTTTTCTGTCATTTTCCCAAGGACAATTTCAGTTTAGGGTTTTTGTTTCTTTTGTTTGTTTTTTCTCAAAAAAATTATAATCTCTTATTCTCTTATAATCTTATGAAGATTAGCTTGAGAGTTTATGAATCCTTCAAGCCATACCCAGTTGTGAAGTGTGGGACAGTGTTGCTGGTCTGAAGTTCAGAAAACAGAAATGGTTCATTTAAATTCTGGATAATATTTCTAAGTAAATAATTTAAACCACATCTTTAGACTGCTTTTGAAGAAAGATGCTATATAAGTGTACGGAGTGGCCATCTCAATTTTTCAAAACACACTTATACTTAAAAAATGCAGCATTTAATATGGTCCTTTCTCTTCTGTATTGCTTAAGTTATTCAAGTTTGAAGTTAAGTATTTCAAAACAGTGGCAAACCCTAGAAGGATTTTTCATGTGACAGCACAAAAGTAACCTATAGACAAGTCCTCATTTTGACTTTGTCTAATATTAATTTGGAAAATAACATATCATATGGTATGTTCAAAATATTTGTGATTTTATCTCAGTGGGTGTTTTGGTGATATTGCTGTGAAGATGAAATGGCGTGCACAGTGGAGATGACAGTTGTGAAATCCATGTAACACAAACAACAGATGGTTATGGATTTTTACTTTTGGGCAGGACCTGGGTTCCTACACTTTTCTTTCTCCCTGATAGCATTTTCTAATTTTGGTTTTACAAATACTGGCACAAGGAATTCGGTGGCCATCCATATGGAGATTGAGAAGCTTTCTTGAATTGACCTATCTCCTTTGTTGTCAGGGACAAGTGTTTTTCCCCATTAGAATATGCAAAGTGTTGAATTTTAATAACCTCATTTAGAGTGTCCTTGAAAGCAGAACTTACCAACTTTCTGAGTGCCTCATGGGCATAAGGGAATACTTCACTTATAGCCTAAGATATATGTAAAACATCTATGTCAAGTTAATTTGAGACTCACAGATAAAGGAAAAGGAGTCATAATGAGGTTTCACAAGAACAGAGCATTTTGAATCTTACTAGCAAATGGAGATAAGACTAACAAAAATATTATAAATATACATTAGTTCAGTTCTTAAAAAACAAGACCTGAATGCTAAAGCCTGTGAAGGGTAATACAGCCAGGTCTTCTATTTCTTGGAAGGCTTTGAGTTTTAGTAAAACTGGACTTTGTAGGGTAGTCTTCTGCAGTAGGAATTAATGTTTTAAAGAGAGACCTTCCTCGATATTCAGAAAACGCTCTTTAAAATTATCATGGGAAGAAAGGTTTTATTCATTTTCTTTTCAAACAGGTTTGTCATCCTTGTACAGAAACAAGCTGTTTTTTTACTCTTCAACTTGTTACATTTGGTTGAACAGAAGAGATCTAATTGCTAAATATTCAGTGCTTTTTGGGGATCTGATTTTGTCAAGTTTTCATGAAACAGAGGTTTTGCTGGGATCTACTGAGATACACTCAGGAAGCCAGTCTCAAAATTAAGGACATGCTTCCACTGAAAGAAATAAGGAGTTTTTGTCTTTTATTGTATGCTTGTGTTAATTTTGAATAATTGTCAGAAAGACATTACATAATACAGAGTTCCCACCGTGCTTCTACTAACCTCTTTCAGTGTTCCAGCCATAAGATATTGGTAATGGTTTGACACATATGATCACCTGGGGATGTGGTTTAGTGGTGAAATGGCAGTGCTGTGTTAATGGTGGTACTTGATCTTAGAGGTCTTTTCCAACCTTAACAATTCTGTGATTCTATAGAAATATTTGTGGTAACTTACATTTAATTAACTTGAGCCTTTTACTAAAACAGGTCTCATTTACATACAAGCGGGGAATGTGGATTACATAATGAACATTAATTAATCACTCCTTCCCTTTGTAAGACTTTGTATTTGTGTTGATCTGAATTTGGTTTTAAGGACAGGGATTTCTGTAACTAAAATAATCAGTATTGACAGCTTTTTTATCTGCAAAGATGATTCCTTTTTTGATTGCCACTTAGTTTCAAGTAATAGGTCAAAGTCTAACAATAATAAATAACAGGCATCATTTTCTAAGGGGCTAAAATTTCGGGTTTGTTTAAGAAAGGTATCAAGGGACAAACTGAGGCCTTTGATATGTTCATTGAGCTTGTAAAACTTTGAGGAAAGAATGCTTATTTTGTGTGTACTGCAAATGTTGGATTAGTTCCCATATAGTTTTTGACTGGATCATACAATGGTTGTGTTCGTGATGTGTGTTGGGTAACTCAAAGATAATGAAACAATGGTCTAGCACTACTGGGAATCATGAGATATTTAAGCAGATACCAGAGAACTGTGGGGAAGGAAAAGTCTGTGTATACCATTGTAGTCACCCAGCACTTCAAATGAAATAATAAACCCAGCATTTTACAAAGAACTTATTATAGAATTTTACTAGTCCATTGTTTTGGAATGTCTAAGAACTATCCCCTTGTTTATTTTGGAGAGTATATTCAAGGAAAACAGAGTTGTACTGATATGTTTAGAAGATATTCTAAGCCAGCATCAAATGGCAACAGCTGAGACGTACCATGATTCATAAAGATATGTAGTTCTGCAGTCATTAAAAGGGGTAAGTGGGACTTTGTGACAGGTTTATGGTGATGCCAGAGGAACAACAGAAATCGAAAAATTTGGTGGTTTAGAATGTATTTTATGATTATATTAAGCACTCTTTTAATTGATTTACTGGTTTTGAGGATTTTTGCAAAGACCATGAAGAGTTTTTGAGGAGTCAGAACTTTTAATCTAATAGTGATATTCTATTAAGATTCTATATGTCAAAGAATACAAACAATTGCAGCTTTAGTAGGTTATACATGTTTTGTTGGTGCATACAAGCCGAAGAAAAGCTTAGCTTCCTTTTCCACAAATTTTGGCAGGTGTTTTTTCATTGTCAAGAAACAGTTAAGTAGTTGCACTGCAGTTCTACTTGACTTTTGCTTGGGGGAATATCTACTATGACTAGACATCCAAATCAAAGAATGTGATTAAAACAGGAACTGTATTGTGAAATAAGATGTCAATTTCCTCATATCATTCAAACACATCTTGCAACACTCTCACTGATGATGGGAACGTGTGCCCTGTTTGGTTTTCTATGTGTAATGCTTTGAGACGCCATCAAGAGCTTTAACTTTTAGAAAACTCTGAAGAAAGTAGTGGTATCCTTACAGCTTTTTAGCAGTAGTAGCTGCAGATAATATGAACAGGATTCATGTGTTTAGTCTTCCTCACCATAGGCACCTGCATCTGATCCAGTTGTCTAGACATCTTCTGTTTTCAGTCAATAAAGATGGGAATTTCTAACTCATTCCATCCTAAGCTGAATGTCTGAACACATCAAATTAACCGTGTTTTAAAGACTTGTTTGTCTTTTGAGTGCTTAGAGAATCTAGAGGTAAAGTTCATTTTGCACAAATCTAAGTTGATGCCACCCTACACGATTGTTGCCCTATACTAATACATTATCTTTTGCTGCCTAGAGACCCTGAAATTTAAGAACATTCTTATTAGAGATAAACACCCATGGTTAGTGATTTTGAGCTTGTTATGTTTAAGGTCTGATTTTCTTCTTTAATCTTCTTCTTGCATACTGCATAGGTTATAATTTTCCCAAGTTCCAGTGACACCAACTCAGTTGCATTAGTTTTGATGCTCTTAAAAATACCTGGTAATTTTAAGACTACCTTTTTAGCTTGTAAACCTTTTCTTATCTTGCAATGACTTTCCTCATACCTGTAACTCCCTTTCTTCCATAACCAGCTGAGAAAAAAACAGTACTAGGAGAATAACCAGCCTGTCTAATAATTGGCCAGGTTTGCATTCTTCTCTAGCTGATTATAAGCTGATAGAAATCTATGGATCTGTTATATTTTCTTATGTTCTGTGAATGATTTAAAAGCTAAATACAGTTAAGTCTCTTTGTAACAAGATCCCCAAACAATTCTCTTATCAGTATCAGCTGGCAGCACCAATTTTGTCATGATACAAACCTTACTCATACTGCTCTCCTATGGAGGAATCCTTTGCTCTTCCTGGAACAGAACTTACTTGACTGAAATTTTTTGTCCTTTTACAAGGATGAGATTCTCTGTCCCACACGTATTACTACCAGATTTCCAGGATTTCCCAAGAACTCTGCACCAGCTTTCAAGACAGGACTGGCACAAGAGAAGGCAGCAGGTGTCCTATTTGGCCTTCCCTAGAAGGCGGAGTTATCTTATGTCCTTGGAAGTAAAATTTCACTCGGAAAAGCTTCTAGAGCAGTTCTGGTCTAAATTGTTTGAATTATTGGCATATACCCAACTGGTGGAATTAATCTCTCCATATTGTGGCATTTCTAAGCTATAAGTGTATGCAATAAACTTTATGAATCTGCTATTACTTGCCTCATCAGAATAGTTGTAATTTTCAGAGCAACAAGTAAATAAACAAAGTGCACGAGGTTTTGCTTCTGGATATTTAACTTAAAGACTGTCTTTAGAGGAACTATACAATCCATAAGAAACCAAGACTCCATAACTGTTATCATGAAATATTTAATTAAGGAACATAAGGGTTTAAAGCTGGAGAGAAGGAACATTTTCACTGACCATGTTACGCTCTTATTGATGCCTTGGAGTGGCTACCTGAAAACAGAGGCTAGACAAAATTAAGAGAATAAAAGTGGGACATCTAAAATAACTGCCTGGGACTCCATTCGAAGTATGGGCATTGGTGCTTATCCTGCAAGAAATACTTCATTTTTAATACCTTAGTGATCTCATAAAGTTCAAAGTTAAATGAAATTGTTTTCACCTACTTAAAGTCAACATATAAACATGTTTATATATTTATGCAAATATGTTCACCCTTAGGTGTTTGTAACATCAAGATTTCTTGACAGTGTACCTTCAATTACTTAAGTGATCCCAGAGGCATTCATTAAAATCTCTTTTTTTATTTATATTCACCTTAAAAAGACATGATCCATAAATGATTCATATATTTTTCCCCAAATAAAATATAAATAAAATACAGAATACTAGCTTTGAAGATTTACAGTATTTAAGCAAAGCTGGTGGTATTCACTATATTGAAGTAATCATTTGATAAAACTTTTTACTTATTTTTTAGTAAGCTTATCTCTGCTTCATAAATGGAAAACAGAAATCTAAGGACACAGTACAATTCGACCTTAAGTATGAGTCACCTAAATTCAGTTTTATTTTATTGGAATCCATAGAGTTCTGGTGCTGCAAAGTGCACTGAGGAGTTAAGAATCAGGCACTGTGACTGTAAGGATTGTTCTGATTATTTATTGAAGCAACAGATTCTGTAACAAAACACTTCCAGGTAGTGACCCGAAATTGTATGATTCTCACATGGGAAGGGGATGTAGTCAGCACTGGAGATGATTTTAAGGGTCTCATGCCCCCTTGTATGAACAATCACTTTGGCTGAACAGGTTTCTATTGGAATAGAAAGGTATAGAAAAAAAAGTTAGACCAAAAGAAATAAACAAACAAACAAAAACCCAACAAAAAATGCCCACCAGCCACTGTGTCCTGTGGGCTAGACTTGGAGGACTACACTTCACAGAATGAGATGTGGCAGTTCATCACAGAGAGTGGTTCAGTGTGTGGTGGGTGACTGCATATAGAGTAATGAAAAACACAGACTAGTAATTGGGCTTATACTAAAATAAGAAACTGTAGAGTTGCAAGTTTTCTAAGACTGGTAATGCAATGCAATTTATTACCGAATAACCTTGAAAAAAAATGTTTGTAATTATATTGAACTAAGAGGGAGAATTAGTTCGTGGTCATGCCACACAGTTACATTTTCAAATGTAATTTTTATATAGCAGAAGGCATTTGAGATATTTCAGAGTGACTTTTTAGAAGACAGTTTAACTGAAAATTCTGAGGTTTGAAATTTTTATTTCAGCTTGGGAAAAAAATAGATGTTAATGCATACAGTTGGTTCATGCAATGCTTGTTTTAATTTTCTGTATTCTTAAAAATCAGCTAGCAAGCCACATAATATATGTGGGAGTGATTCTCTTGTCTTTTGCACAGCACCATAGTTTATACCTGTGGAAAGAGTGTGCAAGGTTACATTTGCCATTGTAATTTAGAAGCTCCTCATATTTACTTACTCAAATGTAAACAGTAACTTGAGTGCGAAGCACTTGACCCTATGCTCAGAGAAACAGAGCTGAAGTGGTGAATGGGATTAAGACAAGAACAAATTTGTATCATGGAATTTCTTCCAGGTTATTCCACCCGATGTTATTAAAAAATTACCTGACAAGGTGTTCAGATATACACATTGCCTAGATGAGTCAAAGTTCTGACCAATTGATTTCCAGTAAGATGTATTAAAACTTACTAAAGAAGCACACTTCCTCCTGTAGGAAAAAAATACTACCTTCCTCAGTAAACCTAAGTAATATCCTCCTTACAGGCACACATGGTAAATCTTTGCAGAAGTAGGTATATTTCATTGGATTATTTTAATATGTTCTTGCTGAAAAATGTCAACATTATTCCTTACTTGAAAGGTGGCTCCAGAAATGCATGATGCTTAGGTAGTATCTGTAATACAAATCATGAGAAGCCTGTATTTTAATGGGCACTAATTTATTTTGAATTTATGATGCATCACAATCATTAGAAGGAAGCTGCTTCACATTACTATGTGGAGAACAAGGTTTCTGCCAGTGGCAGGTTGTTTTATTTCTTCACAGCAGGTAAAAAACCCCTCCCTTGTTGGAAAGCCATGCAAATAGTATTTTCAAGTGCAACTAGGGGGGACTAGGTCACCAAGCCACTTCACATTGCTTTTTGAAGCAGAGCTCAAATACTCCTCGTTCATGTAAGCAGACCCAACCTGGACTTCCCCACCCACACATTTTCAGAAAACCTTTTCTATGGAGATGTATTCTCTGCTGCTACAAGAGAAAGGACCATGTAGAGAGTGTTATAAACATTGTTTCCTCTCTAGTTCAGCCGAAATGAAAATGCCATGAAGGCCTTTGTTCAACTCACTCATAACATATTTCCTTTCAACTGTCCAAGTCCCAGGCTTCTACTAATTTTTCATGACTCTTTCACTCCTAACTTGGTCATAATTTATGATAACTTTGATTGAGTCCACAAAATAAATGGCATGTGACTATACACAGAGAACATCTAAAAATTTGAAAGAGCATCAAGTAAAGCTCTTTCTAATGTATATGGAAATCTAAAAGTGACAGTTCAATGGCAAAGTCAACTCTGATGAGAAAACATATGTGAGGTGGGTATGGGAATATGCAGGAGATAAACTGACATCTACTCAGACATAAAGATTTTTAAAATGTATCTGATTTCTCCTTCAGCTTTATTGGATAGAGTTATTCTGAGACATGTATTTGATTATAGGAGGGTAGAGAGATGCAAGAAAAATAGAATGAGGAGAGAAGAGGTTAGAAGCCACTCTTAAATTATTGATTAATCAGTAAATATTTTCCTGAATATTATTTTTAGAATGCAGTTAAATGTGGGTTGTCTTAAATTTAAGCAAATTGGAAATAACAGGCTCATCAAATGGTTGCGTTGGGACTCTTTGAGAATTCTGTATGTTGGCTGAGTTGTCCTCAAAGTTTCCACTTCTTTTAAGGTGTAATAAAGGCTACTGATTTGAGCACAGTTGCAATGAAAATGCATTGAAATATGAAAAATGTCACATAAATCTTGTTACTATTTTTGATCAGGAGTTAATAACTTTTGGCTGTTCATTATTCTAGTTTTGATTTTTTTTTCTTCATGTTTCTAGGCATTTAACAGTTTATATTTCTTTTAGTCTTTTTGACCAGGAAGACAAATATTCACTGTTACTTGACATAAAATTCTATAGTTTAACAGATTTTTCTCAATATAAATATGGTTTTTTTTAACTTGTCTGATAACAGGAGAAAAAACAAAGCAAATGAAGCTCCACAAATTTTCTCAGTTTTACTTTGCAACTGAATGTATTTTGAAAAATAGTGGGAAAAATGTAATTTCTGTCTCTAGTATGATCCCATTAATACACTACTACTGTCTGCACTTACAGTCTAAATAGGTGCCAAAAACTAATGAGAATGCTTCGTTCCCATTTTGTATCATATCTTTGAAACACAAATAAATTTCCTTCTCCGTTCTGGCTTTTTTTGTCATTTCTCTTCCCCTCACTCTTCCCTTTTCCCCTTTCTCTCCCTGTTCCCATTCCCTCAGCACATCGGGAAATACATTATATTAAGTATTTATTATATTACTAAATATAATATTTTATTATGTTATCAAATTATTTAGAAATTATATAATTTATGGTATGTAAAGGAATTTTGGAAATTAACACACTTAGGTTTCTAAATGCTAGCACTGAAAGCCACCATATGCATTTTATTGGATTATTAAAAAAATATCATTAAAAAGATGATATAATGCTTTAGGGTTTTTTCTATAAAGTAGTGTTTAAGCCTGATGATACTAATGTGTTAAATGCATTTGGAAATAATCTTACAATGTTATTGACAATGACCTAAATATGATGACTTCTCTGGACACTTCCATGTTATAAATACATCCAGATTTATGCTTCTCATCACATTTATTCTAAGTATGCAGATGACACTTAATGATCCATTCATGATCCATAATTCACAGTAAGTGGTCCAAAGAAACATCATAGGTAGTAGATTCAGTATTCTTAACTTGAAGTTTAATTATACAGCGAAAAACTGGGACCAGAAAGGAATATGATAGAAGAGCAACTGAGAAAGAGCAAGTGCCTTGTGCTTTCTCTGAAATTACATATTATTGCCTGTAACAGTATATAAGGAATAATTTCCAAGTTGAGTTTGTTATAATATTATTCTAGAAG
This sequence comes from Daphoenositta chrysoptera, assembly GCA_013397915.1. NCBI lineage: Eukaryota > Metazoa > Chordata > Aves > Passeriformes > Daphoenositta > Daphoenositta chrysoptera. Next base: position 1,912,544 of record VZRO01003607.1, on the reverse strand, counting down.
AAAACAAATAAACTGTAGGATGAGGTGCAGGATAAAAATGAGATATTGTATGAACTTTATTATGATGGGCAATTTGTAGAAGACAGAGAAATCCAAATGACAATAGTAATCTTAACCAAAATTGGCTGAACTTTTCAGTGTGAATGCATTATCTGAAAAATGTACTGATTTGAGTTGGAGACAATATACCCTACATTCCTAAGAACTATTCAACAGCCTGGGCTGTTGTATTTGTTAGGACTTTTTGCTCTCTAAAATTCTGCTAGGCAGAATTGACGAAATTAATTATCCTGCTTCCAGGAAAAGTAGCCAGGGATTTTTAAGTAAGGGTATAAAAATAATGAATGATAATAGGGAATAATAAATAGGAAGTGGTGAATAATGAACATTTGCAAATATTGTGTTCACATGTGCATACACAGATTTTTAGAAGACAGTCATTCCTCAAAGAGGAAGAAAGTGAGAAGGAAAGGAAAACATTTGTAACTATCCAATAACATAGTTTAGGAAAAATGTGTATGAGGAATTAAAATAAATGTTTACATGAACTCTTCAGTATAGTTATTTTGTCTTTTTTTTTGGTTTTTTGTTTTTTTTTTTTTTAATTCCCAGCAGTTGTCTCTTATATTAACTACATATCTGTTATTTTCAAGTTGCTATATTTATAATTGTTACAGTGGTATAGTGTAACCTCTGCCTTCTTTTTTCAGTTTTATGATCTGCAGAAAATCACCCCCCCCATTTGTAACAGCAGAATGTACAGAACTTGTTTGGCAATCTGGTTCACAGTTAGCAAGCTGTAAAGACAAGCTTGATAGCTAAAAATTGTAACCTGCATAGGAAAGGCACAAAGTACTAAACACTAAGTCTTCAGTTAGAAATTTCTAAGTTCTTTGAAAGTGAAAGAATGAGTTCAGAAGGTTTCAGGTGAAAAATACTCATAAATGGGCTAAGTAGCTTCTATTTTCCCTGGAAAAAACAACCCATTTTTATCGAGTCCACCAATCAGATGAGGGAAAGCATTGGGGTTTTTTTTGGTTTTATGAGTGTGTTTGTGTGAGCATGTAGTCTCCATGTCTGGGCATAGCAGTTTTTTAATAAGATTATTTTTGAGACAGAAAAACTATTAGATAGAAACACTGGTTAGCTATAAGTAAGCCTCTAGTTTCTGATTAGTACTAATTTCCCTTTGTTCCCCGAAAGTAGACCTAGTAGGATTTATTTTAAATATTCAGAAATGGCATGCTTTTAGTTCATGTGCTCAAACACAGATATTAGCAAATTGAACTTAGGCTTTCATTTCAGCCATCCACAGAGAAAGAAGGATAACACTCCAAAGATGATACAAAGATGATACCTCTAAAAAAAAAACCACCACACATTTTAATGAGAGCATTTGAGTAATGCTTCATGAAATACCTCAGAGTTATGCCTCATGACATTCCTAATGAATCCCTGAAAGAAATGGAAATTTAATTTATTATTACCTTCTACAGTGTATAGTGCTGTAGATAATTACATTTATTAATATTTATATATTAGTATTATTATTATTTCTGTATTTCCAGGAGGAATAATGAATAAGTCCTTGTTTGGTTTTTCATTTGAAGGAGAAGTAGCTTTTAATGGCACAGGTTCATTGTGGATTTAACAGTAATATTATTTAAATGAAATCCCCAACACATTTTCTTGAGTCAGAAAAACTGTTTTAAATTTAGAATCATGCAAGCCTATGATGTCCTGAGGACTTAATTGCTGTTAAATACTAAACTTTAAAATTAATTGTCTTTTCTTCTGCATAAAACTTTCATTATTTTTTCCCAGTACCCCATTATTTGCCACTGAATTTTCTAATGTTCATGTTGATACACTACATGCTCAAGTTACAAGCTGGTTGCTTTGGTTTTCCATGAAGAAATTAACATTTTTCTGAGAAGATTATTTGCAATGCACATATCATGAACTGATGCTATTTCCAGCTATCTCCTTTACAGAGGCATGCAGGCCATTGTTGGAAAATATGTGCTTGGTGTTACAGTGTCCCTGTTTACAACTCTCTTATAGGTGCTTTTGTTCCATCTCATCATTAGCTTGTTCTCTCCTCTCTTCTTTCTTGTTTCTTACCTTTTTCTAAATTGAAAGACTATTTTTTAAAAATATGTAGGCATGGGCTTCACTCTCTACTCAGTGATATTGAAGGTAACAGGAAACCAAATATAAGGAATGTTTTAAAAAATGCTGAGATATTTTTCTGCATCTGACTTCATAATAATAATATGAATAATATAATCTATTAATAATAAAGATGTTAATGTGAAATTTCGGCAGTTAATTTTGGGACAGAACCTTTTTAGTCAGTGACCATATCTGTTTCTGAAATCTGCTGAGTGTTCAGTACCTCATAGAATTACACTCATTTCCTAGTAAATATGATGAAGTTTCATATTGCTCATTTCAAAAGAAATGCCATCATTTACCTTAAAGTCTTCTGCATTGTGATCAAGTGTTGTATCCTTTCATGAAAAAAATTCTGCAGCAGAGCATGCAAAACATAATTAATATAAAGCATTGATACGTATCCATGTAAATAATAATCAGCATGGCTACTCCTTGATTAAAAACTGGGCATTTTTCCAACTTTTTAAAATTCATAGATATAGAGCAATTTGCTAACTTGAAGACGTTTTCTAAATTACATGGTCAATAACTCTATACACATTTGCACCCTAACAAACAAGAAAAAACATTCAAGCCTTTCTTAAGCAAGAGCTTTAATCAAAATATGTAAAGCCTTTGATTCATGTCTCTGATGTATCACTAGAAAAACACAAAATACCAAAGCAGATCAAGGATCTGTGCTTCCTCCATAAAAGCAATACATATAGAGCAAGAACCAGCACCACTGATTGCTTATTTTATTTCTCCTGAATATTTCAGGAAAAAGACAGCTTACATTTGCAGTCAGACACATGTGTTTCTGACTTGAGCACTGCACTTCAAAACTGGGAGACGTAACCTTTTAGGGAGGAGGAGCCATGAGGAAGCAGCTGGAGTGCTGAGCACTCTTCCATCACTCAGGCTCCTGTGAGTTACCACACACACAATTACTGCACTTCTTATAAACCTCCTAAGGATTAGATGAAGGTCAAATTAATCTTCATTAGAGATCAAAAGATAAAAGAATTGATAGAATACAAGGCTCCTTCAGGACGCAAGTGAGAATGTGAGCATCCAGGGTAATGACACAGAGGAAATGTAGGTGAGAGCAGGGGAAGTGGAGAGCAAAGTGTGATGGATAGTTGAACGACTGACTGCATCCTCCCTGGCAGGCTGAGCTTTTAGCTGCTGAGCTCTCCTAACTCACAGCCTAACAGCCCTAACTCAGTGTTACACATTCCTGTTTGGTGATATTTACTGCAAGAGCATTTTTTCTCATTGCTTTCTGTCAAGGTTACTGTCTTATCTAGGTTTATGGAATCAGTGCAGCCAGTTGTAAATGTTATATGAAATGGAAAAAAAAAATGCTGCCAAATGCACAGAGGAACTACAGAGAAAACTTTCCAACGATTCTTGAACTAATTTACCTTCACTGCTGTTACACAAATACATAGGATATGTCAGAAATGCAGGTTACCATTCCCAGAAACATGATAAAGAATACAAACCTACAAAATAATACAAAAATAGTTGCATGACATTTTAGTATTTTTAATTTTTTTCTGCCTAAAGCCTGCCCAGAAATACTAAAAGAATTTTGCCGAAGGTTTTTGAATGAGAGATAGTACAGTCACAGAATGCATAATATTTTGACTTAGTCCTGCTTGACAAAAGCAGCATATTTTGAAAGTATTTTCCAAGTTAATGGGTAGGTTTTGAGCTTTTCCTCTGAATACCAGAGATAGGATTCCAATAGCAGTACTAAGTACTTGCTTAAAGCCTTTGTGTTTGAGTAAGTTTTTGTTAGAGGACTTAATATTTTATTAAAAAAAAAAAAATAAAGGAAAGAGAAAAAGAAAGTTGGACTTATCTTAGCAAATAGTTTATACTAATATTAATTATTGGAGTTCCTTGGGCTTTTCCAGCCTTGTGGGAAACAGAAATAAAAGCTAAACCTTGACTGGAAAGACAGCTGCTTTGACTCTGCAGAGCAGATGGCTGAAAATGTGTTTAAACCACTTGACTTGACAGGATGCAATCTACAATGTAACATTAGTGCATTTTGAAATATTATTACATTTATTTTCAACTTCTTTCAGCAATTCACTTCATTTAAATAAATGTCATATTGTTCAGACTGAGTCATTTAATGTTGCTTTGGGTCGATGACACTATGAACACTGTAATGACATTGTCAATACATGTTTAAAAAAATTACCTTTTTATTCGACAAGTTTATCTCTAGATCCATACTAAAATTCATGGAAGTAGCAAAATAAAAAGCATAAATGCACTGGAAATATGCAAAAAAAAAAAAAAAA
>VZRO01003607.1:1809870-1908045 GCA_013397915.1 Daphoenositta chrysoptera | reverse complement strand
AAAAAAAAAAAACAAAAAAAACAAACCAGAATGATCTCTAATTGTATCACTGTATTACAGCAGTAATAAATCAAACTAGGACAAATGGAACAGCTCCTCCTAGAAGCTCTGCTAAGGCAGGTGGAGAACAGGGAGGTGATTCAGGACAGCCAGCATGGCTGCATGAAAGGCAAATCCTGCCTGACCAACCTATTGGCCTTCTATGATGGAGTGACTTTATCAGTGGACAAGGGAAGGTTTAAAGATGTCATCTCCCTGGATTTCTGTAAAGTCTTTCACCTGATCCCCCACATCTTTGTCTCTAAACTGGAAGGAGATGGACTTGGTGAGTGGACTCTTAGATGGATAAGGAATTGGTTGGACAGCCACATCCAGAGGGCTCAGGGTCAATGGCTCAGAGTCCTGATGGACATCTGTGACACATGCTGTCCCTCTGGGGTCTGCACTGGAACCTTAGTTATTGTTATAATAAATTATAATATTAATACCTTCATTAATGACAGGGATGAAGGGATCGAGTGCACCCTCAGCAGGTCTGCAGATGACACCGAGCTGAGTGGTGCAGATGACACACCTGAAGCACAGGAGGCCATCCAGAGGGACCTGGACAAGCTCGAGCAGTGGGCCCGTGGGAATCTCATGAGGTTTGACAAGGCCAAGTGGGAGGTGCTGCACCTGGGTCGGGGCAAACCCTGGTACCAGCACAGGCTGGGGATGAACAGGTCAGAGCAGCCCTGCTGAGAAGGACTCGGGGGTGCTGGGGAGGAGAGGCTGGACATGACCCAGCCATGGGCACTCCAGCATCCAGAGCAGCATGGGCAGTGGGGAAGGGAGGGGATTCTGCCCCTCTGCTCGGCTCTGCTCTACCCCCTATAAAAGGGGGGCAGAACACTGCAACCTGCAGTGCTGCATCCCACTCTGGGGCCCCCAGCACAGGAAGGACATTGACCTGTTGGATCAAGTCCAGGGGAGGCCACCAAGATGATGAGAGGGTTGGAGCATCTCTCCTTTGAGGAAAGATTGAGAGAACAGGGATTGTCCAGCTTGGAAAAGAGAGGGCTGTGGGGTGGCCTAATGGTGGCCTTCCAGTACCTGAAGGGAGCCCATAAGAAAGATGGGGAGAGACTTTTTGCAAATGACCCTAAAGGGTCTGGAATGAGATGACTTTTAAAGTCCCTTCCAACCCAGGCCATTCTTTGACTCTGATGGTATGATTTAGTTCCAACCCCCCTGCCATGGGCAGGACACCTGCCAGTATGCCAGATTGTTCAGAGCCACATGCAGCCTGGCCTGGAACACTCACGGGGAGGGGGCATCCACAGCTTCTCTGGACAATCCCTTCCAGCGCCTCACCAGCCTCACAGGGAAGATTTTCTTCCTGACATCTAGGCTAAATGTACTCTCAGCATCCACAATTTCTCTTTGCACAAGTGCAAGTAAATGCTCTCTTGAGCCATTGGAACAGAACTTAGGTGTCACACTATTATAGACTTTGTATGAAACATCATAAACAGCTCCAAAATGCATGTTCCCATCTCTGCTCACACAGCTGAAAGGACTTTTGCCATCTTTCCCTCGGCATAATGACAAACAATGTGAAAAGTGGCTATCTTTTCTTGTCTTCTAAAGCACAGCCCTTCCTGAAACTGTTTTTCAGTGGCACTGGTCACAGTCGCTGTCTTATACCTTCTCACAGCCTGGCCGTTTGCCTGAAACAGAAAGATATAAAACAAAAATACAGCTGTGAGAGTATTAGCATATTACAATAATGGTCTTAAATTTGGTTTAGGGAGTATATAATCTTTTGTGGCTGATGGTTTGTAGGTGTTAAGGGAGATATCAGAGTAAATATTCTTGTGGGTCTCCTGACTTAACATCTGTTATGGAGTTACTTCAGGCTTCACGGAAGTAGATTCAGAGATCCAGCAGTCCTTTAGTCCATTAACATACATTAATGTATAGCAAGATTTTGGCAGTGTAATAGTATTTAAACAGCTTAATCTTCCTTCATCTAAAAAGAAAAAATACACAAGTAATACAGACCCATGCTAGCACTTGAGCATTGCTTAAATTATTGTACGAGATGTTAGATGTGACATGAAATTTGTACAAGGCTATAAAACATATGATGGCAGGCAAACAGCTGCAATTTATGTAGATTCATCTATGTTGAGGTATGAATATGCATTATTTTATGAGACTTCATAACCAAGTGTATGCACAGATGTCAGAATACAATGTTTAACCTACTTATCACATTGGAAGAGTTCCTAGATACTCAGCGAGCTTAAACTAACTTTATGGCTTATAGAACAATTAATATTTCTCACATGAACAAATTTTAAATCAAAATATTGGAATATCCATAAAGAAAATCTCAAATTAAGTGGAGCTGTGGTAGTAAATATACATCATTAACCTAAAGAAAATATCTCAAAGACAGTATTGTGGTTAAAGGGTTATTAAATTCATCATACATTTCAGATTTATGTCATTTGAAAGTATAGAGTCAGGCTCAGGCATCTTTGCTTTTCCTCTGGTGTCTATATCTACTACCTACCTAGGTTAATACACCCACATCTGAGCTCAGCTATTAGGTCTTGTAGGTGAAGCTACCATCACGTGCTTTGATCTGGAAAGCTGTAACTTACAGTGCCAGCCTAACTACCACAGTGAAGATCTGCAGAGAGGCAGTTTTCTTGTTCCTGACAAGGAAATGTCTGTTAACAAATAATAAATAATTTTTTCATTTTCAATTTTGTAAATACTTCCATCTCATCACAGGAAGACGAACTGGAAAATTATTTTAAAAATAATTTAGAAAATCACTATTTTGATATCTCTTAAGTGAATACTGTTACTTTGTTTAGCAATAACAACAGTTATTTTTTTTTTTTTAATTGCCTTAGATTTAATTTATTTTCAAAATTATAGCTATTACTTAATGTTGGGATGGAACTTTTTGCTTTGAATTAAAAAAAGATTTCCAGTTAAAAGGGGTTTTTTTTGAGTCAGATAAATTATTTATATTGTTTACATATTGCAAAAGGGCTTGCTTTCTAACTCAAACATGAGCCCAACCACTGATTTTCCAAACATAGCTCTATAAATAAAAAAATTGTATTTCACTGTTTTCTTCATATGGTCTCAAAGGGGAAAGACTTGTTTGTCACAGTTTTGCTTAATGGTTCCTCTCAAATAGAAATAAAGAAATGTTAGGTATGTCATCATATAAGCTGTCAGTTAATGTTTTAGTGCTTCATAGGAGTTCTAAAGTCTTTTAATACATCCATGGGCTGTTGTCTGCTTGGGTGTCCATTCTATGCTCTGATTATTTAAGTCTGTTGGCTTCAATATACAGTTATGCCTAAAACTCTTTGGGTCTCAAGTTCTTTAAAGAATACACAAACTAAGATCCAAACATCACTCAAATCTTTGCTTTCCAGTCAAGTTAATTTCCAGTTGATCTCTGTATTTGTAAGCTATTGGAAAAGACAGACAGGCCCAGGCCAACTCTATTGCAGAAGCTTATTTCCATAAGGAAGTAAGCTAAAAATTGATCATTTGGCATATCCTTAAGACTTCTGTTGTGGATATGCAAATAGTAATTAACATTCACAGTCTATCAATAATAATACTCCAATACATTTAAGGTAATTCAAAGAGTGAAGTCTAAAATATAACTGTGCCTATGAAAGCACACTTTAATTTCATTGGATTTGGGTTTTCACAGCATGAAGTTTATTCCTTTAGATGTTTATAAAAACAGAGACTTAAAACTGTTGCCAGTACAGTGAATAACTTGCAGTGAACTCAGATGCAAATCAAGGCATTCCACTTCTTGCTAGGTGCCAGCTTTTAAGTTTGAAATGCTTTGCTTTTTATGACGTTGGATTTTTTGAGTTTTTTCTTTTTTTTTTTTTCATTTTTGTATTGAATAAGTTTTGTTATTGCAAAAGCAAGACTATTCGTAATGGTTAGGGCCAAATATAGTGTAATCAGATACTATGCAGGTTTACCTAAAGAGCTTTGACAGCCTCTTAATCTTGATATGTAGCACACCATCTATTGTAGCCATGGTCGTTCAAAAACATATAATATATGTCATGCTAAATTGCACGTTAGCTGTTTGGTTAGTAGGGATGTAATTATACCATAAACTGAGTTGCAATTGAAACTGAAAAATGAACCTGTAGCAATATTTTCAAAGTTTATAGGTCTTTATGCTAAATCACATTTTAGATTTTCCCAGACAGCCTACAGTCATCTTATGCCCATTAACACTCCTCTCTTGATGAGGTAAGGGAAAACAAGCGTCAGGGGCCAGAGATTTATGTTCTGATTTGACAATATTTTTAAGCCTATGTGTGGTTCTAAGTGGGGGCGCAGGACATGCTGCAGTATTAAGTAATTTTAGTCTGCTTGCCTGGAGGTTTGTCCAGCTCTGTGGAGTTTTGATACCTGTCTCATACTTGAAATTCTTCAGTCTTTGCACTTTCAAAACTTCCATTGACCGATCTCGGTATTGATTGCTCGTGAACTGTAACAATCCCTCTTGCTTGTCTGATGTCTTTAATCTTTTTATCCATCTCCATAACTAATCAATATTTATATTGTCATGGAGGCAGAATATCCACATCGAGTCTTGTGTCTGCAAACTCACAGAGTTTGTTTGTAAGACAGATTGGTAGAGAAACAGTTTAACATTTTCCCAGATGGAAGAGGAAGGCATTCCAACATGTTGTAAATAGAAAGATAGAGTTACCTGTTACCTGAAATTGCATTTTCTTTCTACCAACAGGTCCCATAAGCAGCATTTTGGTGAATAAGTATGGTAGCCGGCCTGTGATGATAGCAGGGGGTATCCTGTGTTCATTTGGAATGATTGCATCCTCTTTCTGCAATAGCGTCCTTGAACTGTATATATGTATCGGTGTGGTTGGAGGTAAGAGTCCTGTTTAAAAGGTTATATTATGTTATGTTATATCAAACTATTTCTTATCTTGTTCTACAAATGAGCCCCACTGATCAAGAATTTTCTGTGTAGAGATGCAATTCAAGAAGGCAGTAAGATCAGTTAATTTCAGTTACCTGAAATTTACTGGTATGATGTTGAATTATTTTTAGGATAATTCAGAAACAACTGATGAATTTATTCAGTAAACGCTGTATGTATGTGCTTTTCCACACTATAATTATGGTATAAAAGTTGATTGGCTTGTGACAGCACTTATTACAGTCATTTGTGTACAATTTCACATTCATTGTTTTAGCTTTCAATCATGTTGCACTGCAACAGGGTGGCAGAGGCTAGCCAGATTCCAGTAGAATTGTGAAAGCTTGTACCAGCTTTCTGTAGATTTGTATATACACATACTCTCACAGAAAAGTATAACAACTTTCAGTTCAATAGTTTTCTGTTTAAAATCCCCCAGGGTTGATCACCAAAAAAAAATATTCATAATCATCAATTAAAGACCTAAAACAATGAAGTAAAGTTATTGTAATGCCAGTAAATTAAAGAATCTCTTTATCAAAAGTTGCAGGGTTTTTTTAAAATTCCCTTCTCAGAATAAGGAAGGAGAAGTGCAGTATTGGCAGACAATAAATGAATGAGATAATACTTGAATATTCGGGCTCATCCTCCTTTGTGTTGGGACTAAAGGAGTCCTTTATTCAGTGATTAATCCTTAAATCTCTTATTTTTGATATCCTAAACTTGGTGCCTACTGAAAGAGTAAAGTCAGAGTCCAGGAATGGGCCTGTTAGGGAAGAAAGCATCTCTCCTGTGCCATCAAGCAGATGCATATTAGAGCTTATGGCTTAGAGGTCTTAATACAGAGAGAAGGCCTAGAGGTTCAGCATGGGTTCAGTTTATACACTCAGCTGATGTGGATGGCTGGTCTGCTCCCGCGTGCGTCCTTTACAACTCCTTAATAGTGACCTGGGGAAGGGGAACTGAATGTGCTGGAAAATAATTTGCCATTTTATGCTCCAGTTTTGCAGACAAGTTGGATCTTAATTAGGGTTGGAAATAAGAAATTAGGAGATTTATGCATTTAAATAAACCCCACATTCATTGTAGCTGAGGTGACATTTAATAGCTTTTGTTAAATGAGCCAAGAGAGAATTTCATTATAGCTTAGCAAATATAAAAATGGTGAGTCAAGGCATTGATACCATCATTCTTCTGTATGTGATTCCCGTCTCTATTATTGCTGAAACAGAACAAGGAGTTTTGGCTTTCAGTACAGTGCTACAGGGGGAAAATGACCAAATGCCACCATGCCACAGTCTTGGTATTAACACTCATGGACAGCAATGAGGCTGGATTTCATTCTCTGATGCTAGTTGGTTTCTGTATTGAGAATCACTGGATTGGATATGGGTCATTTTAAAAATAACTTGAAAAAGGTGGGATATGCTTTTCACTGCACAACCTGCAATAATGTTGTCTTTTATGTGTTGTTTAGGTCTGGGTTTAGCATTCAACTTACAGCCTGCCTTGACCATGATTGGCAAGTATTTCTATAAGAAGCGTCCCATCGCTAATGGATTGGCGATGGCTGGAAGTCCAGTGTTTCTGAGCACATTGGCACCTCTCAATCAATTCCTCTTTAATGCTTTTGGCTGGAAAGGAAGCTTTCTTATTCTGGGAGGACTCCTTTTGAACTGCTGTGTGGCTGGGTCACTTATGAGACCTGTCGGACCGAAAAAAGTCCCTCCTGTGAAAAAAGATGTTGAAAAAGGCACAGGAGATTCTGCCTTGCACAAAAACAACAAGAAGTCTTGTTGGCAAACTATGAATAAGTATCTAGATCTGTCCCTCTTCAAACACAGAGGGTTTCTGATATATTTGTCAGGAAATGTCATTATGTTTATTGGTTTCTTTGCTCCAATAGTATTCTTGGCTCCTTATGCCAAGCACAAGGGAATTGATGAATATTCTGCTGCTTTTTTGCTCTCAATCTTAGCCTTTGTAGACATGTTTGCTAGGCCTTCCATGGGACTTGTGGCAAACTCCAGGTTTATCCGGCCAAAGATTCAGTATTTTTTTAGTTTTGCTGTCTTGTACAATGGCGTCTGTCATATCTTGTGCCCTCTGGCAAAAAATTACACTGGCTTGGTGATATATGCTGTATTTTTTGGGTTTGCATTTGGAATGGTTAGCAGCGTTCTTTTTGAGACATTGATGGACCTTGTTGGAGCTGCCAGATTTTCCAGTGCGGTGGGACTTGTCACCATTGTGGAATGTTGCCCTGTGCTCATAGGCCCTCCTCTAGGAGGTAAGAATCTATTTCTTCCCATTTTTTCAGACATTACAGCATAAACTTGCAATGTAATATTGAATTAATATAAACATTGTTCTTAACGTTATTTAATGTTTTCACTGTGACTAGAAATGTACTCATAATAAATAGTAACTGCCTGATAGTAACAAGTAACTGCATCAGTTACTTTTCTCCAACCTATGGGCAGCCTGAAGAGTGCTCACTTACACTTGCTTAAACAACTTTAATTTGTCTAAACAGAGAGAAATGGCATTTCCAGAGAGGAAAAACTAGCAGGAAGGTGTCAGAAGGAACACAGGCATGCTCAGTTGTTGAGGCAGGGTGTACACACGGTGGGACTCCATCATGGTGCTGTGGAGCATTGTGCCCTGGCATGATTTCCCACCCCATCTCTGCTCATAGCCAGTCCTTTAGCCTCTTTCTATAGCCAATAGTATGGGTAAGGCAATTCAGAGTGTGAACTGATGGAAGATCAGCGTTGCCAACCTCTCTTTCAAGTGTAAAGGGAGCTTAAAGGGAGCCTAGGTGTATAGCTTAGACTGTATTCATAACACCTGGGTTTTTAGCAGCAAAAATGAAGAAGAGTTTTACAGAAAGTCTTTTCTGTTTGCTAGCTTTTTAGTCAGTATTCAGTAATGCTGATAGTAAGCTTTATATTATTGAGATTTCTGATGATATAAGATACTAAATAAATAGATGCTCAAATTTTATTGAGAATCATTGGTGTGTATCTTGCTGTGTGTGTTGCAGTATAAGCCCAACAATATGAGAATACAAAGATAGTGATTTTGCCAGCCTTATGAACATATACTGTACCCACATTAGCACTGCCTCAGAAGTCAGCAAAATTATGTGTGCCTAAAAGCATTTATACATACTAAAGTACTTCAGATTACTGTCAGTATTTCTACAAAAATAGCACTATTGTGTGCAATTCTAAATATGCCAAAACAATTCCATTCACTTCAGTACAATCATATTTTTACAAATAAATTTTTAATACTTCTAAAGGCATTCCATAATTTTCTCATTATTTAACATACAAATCCAGTTTGGTAAAGGTAGAGCAAAATATATTCTCACACAGACTCTTTCTATGCCACCTAGTGGGGGGTCTGAGTCTGTAACCACTGGAGCCCAGCCTTTTCAGTCAGGTTCAGTATCAACTCAAATCTAATATTTATGGAGCAGCAGCTTCCCCAGTTATTTATTTTTCAGCATATTAGGTTTTCAGGAGTTTTGGAAAACATTTTTTTTTGTGCTATAACACTATGAATAATTGATTTAACTTGTTAAACAGAGGCAACAAAGGGGATGAACACATGGAAAAGCTAAGCTCCAGTTTTGACTAATTCATATCCTTTAAAACAGTATGCTGAAGCAATGCTAATTCAGAATTTTGTTTTTTAAAACTTTTTTATGAGAATGCTCATTGATAAAAATCAGCAAAGTGCACTATTTACACTAATACGTGAATTGTACACTTGCAGTGCTATTTGAGTTTTCCTAATACTAGGTTTGTGAAAAAAAGAAAGGTCTGGAATAATTTAATGGCTTGTAAATGTGTATCAGGTGAATAGGCTGGCACTATGGTTTCAACTCAGTAAAAGCATTTAAATACATACTAAATTGAAGTGTGCAGGTTACCATGTGAGTTTCAATTATACTGTAGGAAAGTTCAGAGCTAAATACTTGGATACGTGAAAATTTAAAAGGACTGGCTCATAAACTGGAAGAACTGTTATACTTTATTCTTGCTGTCCTGAAGAAATTAATCTCAGAGGTCTGAATGTAAGTTTTAGGTACAGGGCTCAGAGTTTACATGGTCAGCAGTTGAGCATGATGGCTGAAGGGACCAGTCTTTCTATCTCTTTCACCAGTCACAAGAAAGTAAACATGAAAAGCAGGCAGCTGATGCACGGAGACAGCAGCCTAAAAAGGCACATACCTCTTCATCCTACTGTCTTTATGCAGCCTCAGTGACTGTCAGACTGTCACTCCAAACAATAGGAAACACAATTAGGAGGTGAATAAAATAATAAGGCAATAAAAGAATGAAAATAAAAGAGCTGAAAAACTGTCTGTCATTATTCATTATGCTTTACTTACTTTGTTCTTCAATATTTTTTTATTGTCAGCACAATGACAATTGTTATCTTGACTAATAAAGGGGTTTTTTAAGAGTTCCACTGTCTATGTTAGACAACTTTAACATGTTGGAAATGCGTTTCTGCTCCATCTTCAAAACCAAGAAATATATAGATATTTCTCCAAGGGAAATATGTGGATTATATTTGTTATCCTGGTCTAAATACCCTTTTTCTTTCCTTTTGTCTTTGTATTGCAGGTTGGTTAGTAGATGTCACTGGTGAATATCAGTACATGTATTTTGTCTGCGGAGTGATTGTGACTGTGGCCAGTATCTGGTTGTTCATTGGCAATGCCATCAACTACAGGCTTTTGGCAAAAGAAAAGAAGTTAGAAGATGAGAAGCAGAAAGCACAGAAGAACGCTGACCCAAAGGAAGCAGAACCATTAACAAACAATGAGAATGAAGATGCTTCCAGCAGAGCTGATAAAGCTCTTGAAGATCCGTCAGAAAGAGAAACCAATATTTAATCTGAAATATAGCTCAGAAGGCAACTTTTATGACTTCCATTAGGAATATGTCTTCAAGACACAAGGCCAGGTTTTGTGGTAATAATGATCAGTCACAATATTGGACGGGAACAGATTTTTGCCCTATGGCAAGACTCTAAGCTAAATTATTATCTACAGTTTTTTCATTTCGGCAATACAAAATAACAATTACAGAGGTAGTGACTCAATGCAAATGAGTCCATTAAATTTTGACTCTGAACAAACAAGAGTCAGGTAAACCAGGCTACAAAGCCTTCCAGTGATGAACAGTTTTGTTTCAAAAGTGTATCTAATGCAAAAGTATATCCTACTCTTATTTGGGAAGATGCTTGCATTCATCTTTAGGATATGGTTAAAGTCTATTGAAATAATCTGCCCAAACTCTACTTACCACTAATATTAAAGAGAACAAAAAGTCAAAGATTTGTTTCAAGAGACATTATACCTGACTGAATCACACTGAAATATTCTTCTCTTTTGTATGCCCACTAGATAAAAAATACGGCTGCATAAGCAATTATAATATGGATATAAAAGTTAAGGGTAGGAGACGAATAATTGGTGAGCACATCTCTAAAATACAGTAAAAAGCTCATTTATAATATCTTCCAGAAGAAGTTTCCTCCAGTTATAGCTGATGACATTTTACTGCAACATATACATTTGAATACAAAGTATGTTCAGACCTTGCTAATTCAAACTAAGCTAAAATCTGCCTGTACATAAAGGATTTAAACCCAAGATTTACGTTTCTAACACGAGTGGTAATTAGTTTGTTTATTATGTATTCCTGTGTGGCTGAAGGATCAAGATCGGACTGTGAAGCCATTTTCCTAAAGGGACTAGATTCAGAATGTGCTAATGTTAAAAGGATACTAACCCTTGGCTTTTGTGGCCTTAATCAGTTTCATGACAATGACTTCAAATTAGATGCTTGGCTTTATTGACAAGTCGTTACTTGTTTGATGGTTTCCTGAGAGGAGATTTAAGATCTAATTTAGATCTTTGCAGATAGGTAGCTTCATACCTGTGCTCACTTCCCTTTCCCAGGAATTTGGTGAAAAGCTACTTCTTTTATTGTAATGCTGCTTTGAGCAAAAATGCTGCAAGGCACCTTGACAATGCCAATCTTGAAGCTTTGTATTGACATATCAGTTTTATGCAGGATGTTTAGTCTTGTGTCTACAATTTCATGCAGACACTCATATAAATTAAAATGTAAACATTTGTTCCTCTTCCTTTAGACAAAGCATAAATCTACAATTTGACTTTACAGAAATCATTTAGTATTGCATTTGAAAGTTAGAAGTGCAAGCTCCTGATGGAAATATGTGAAATTATTTCTGTTCTATTTCTAGGTAAGGAAAGGTGCTATTCCTTTTGGAGGGATGCTTATAAATGCCTCAGAAATTGTGAAAATTAGGGTCTGATTCATAAAAAATTTATGCACTGTTTATGCAGGATACACCTACACTCAATTGCAGGAAAAGAATATCATTCATTTTAGTCCTCTTCTAAATCTTAAAAAAGTTGGAAATATATTGGACAGAGAGCTAACTGTGATAAACACACTTTGAAGTGCCAATAACAAAATTTAAAAAATTAATAGTAAAATCTAGTAGATATTGGAGGGCTTTTAAGAAAGTTGTTTCTTAATATTATCATGTTCAATATTATGCTAGTTTTTCTTCTAAAAATGTTGGTAGTGCTTGCCTTTGTTTTGCTGGTTTATCATCTTTTAAAGTTCCACAGTAGTGCTGAATTTTTTAATTTTCTTATCACTGTTTTGGGGAGAAACATCATGAACCTACTCTCAGCATGGTACAGAATTTAATACCTACTTTTTACCTAATTATATTCAGGAAAACCAAATTCCTGCAATATATCCTGTAATGTTTTAGGAGCATCAGAAACAAAATATATGCATTTCAGAGTTTTGGGAGAAATATGGGTTGCATGTTCAGATTTGAGTAGTGTACTGTGTAAAGGGTAAATTTAAGGGTAAATAAATTTACTGTGTAAATTCATTCCCAGCAAAATTACAGTTCTTCTCCCAACCTCAAGCTTCAGAGAGGAAATAAATACATTGCACCTCCCTCTGAACCTTATCCTTGCCAGCACCCCATGACATGTAAGCGTTGCTCTCTTTTTGGCTATACAAACATACTGAGTGAATTCCAGGATCTGTGAAGGCCCTGCGTGCCCACAGCCAGAAAGTGATGAGTTTCATGGACACTAAGATTTCATACAGTGAGGAATATCAGTTATAAATACTGGATTGTGAAAGACGAACTGAAATTTTAGCTGAAGAGTAGTCATCAGGAACATCACTCTGCTCTTGACAGCCACTGATAGAAAGGCAGAGATTATTTGAAAGGAGATTAATACAGGAGCTGAACCAAAATGTCTGAGGCAAAATTGTAGGTGCTTATTATCTCTTTGCAAAAAAGCAGCATGATTAAGAATACAGGGTAGAAGACAACAAGTGTCAGCTTTTGACTGAAGGCTGTTAAAAGTTGCTGTTGAGTAAATAAAGGATTCAGAAAAATGATGATAAAAAAAAGTCTCTCAGGAAATATGTAGGCAACTTGCCTGTTCTATGCAGGATTTTAGAATACAAAACAACATGGCATAGGAAATAAGGGAAAAACAAGGTTACTCGAGCCATAGACACACCAGACCAGCAGTAGCAAAAATTATGTTACTATCTTAGAAGAAATAAAAATTTCTATAGACACTCTACAGAAATGCTACTCTTTCTTCTCTGATCAATTATGTTAAAAGATAATAGGAGCGCAAGAGCTGCTTTACCACCACACACCATGTGCAGTTTTTAATCCCATAAGGCAAAACTATGTGGCAGGCAACTGGAGCAATATAAAGTAGGAAGAGCCAAGTGAAATATTTCCTTACACCTCCTTCATTACTCTTCCTCTTAATAATAGCAACAAAATAAAACCCATCAGCATACTCTTGATACTACTGAATATTAAACAAGTTAAAATCCAGAGATGAGGGAAGAAAATTGGAACCGTATCTATGCAAAAACTGTCTCAAATTAAAAACCTGTGTCTTCCAAATAGCAGGTCCTAAAGGGGCAATTGCCCAGTATAGGTAGCTCTTATTTCTAAAAGTAATGATAAAAATAAATTGCCTTGAATCAACTTTATTCTGAGCATCAAAGTAGCAAAATGAGTATAACTTGCCTTCAAACTCCTGAATATCATTCTTACTTGCACTGACCTGTAATTTGTACTGTAAATCATATCATGATTACATTTCTGCTTTCAAGATTAGACCTGGGTATATACATCATCTCTCTAAATTCCTCTGGTTTCTCTTAATTACCTCACCCTCAGTCTGAACCACTGAGGGGTCAGGTCTAAGACATTCCCCTGACCAGTGATGAAGAAATGTTCTCAAACTTCACAGCACATGAGTCTCGTATGCACTGTAAGAATCTGTAGTCTCTGTCACTGCAAGTAAATCCTTCATTGGCCTTATTCTCATTTATACTCATGTATACATCATTCTTTTAATTTCTCTGCCGCAGTATGACTAAGCCTGATTATCCTCTTTCTCTTCTAGAAAAAATAATGCCAAAATTTTAAAATTAGTAGGAAGGTGGGATAGTATCAATAATATTTTTGCCTATTTAATATCAGGGTTAAATTTCAAGTTGTTTTAAAGGACACATCCAGATACTTCTCTCTTAGGTTTTTTATGTCATACACTTTATTAGCTGGAGAGTTCTCCTGTATTGCCCTTTCCAACTCCAGAGAAAGACTCCTCACTAATAATTCTCAGTACTATTTCAGGAACATATCAAAAGTTCACACCCTCCCATCTCTCCCCATTTAACTGTGATTGCAGTCGTTAGTTCTGTATTTCCATGAAGTTCAGAAAAGCATCTTCTTATATGGAAGACTACAATGCTTTTATTTCAGGAGTGTGATTTGTGAACTGTTTTGACAGAGCTAGGGAAAATCTTGCTTCATCTTCAAATAGAATCTTTTTAAGTGATGCTGTCCCTGTGAGAGGAAGTTCAGCTTTACTTACTGCTGAAGTGAATGGCAGCAATTTCACTGACATTGATTCAAAATTCACATGAATTTTAATGGTAGTGTTGCATATCAGCATCCACTGTGCATAAAAACATTTGGCAATGTGTACATGATTGTTCCTTCCACAGAATTCTCATTCCTCTTAAAAGTTCCCCATCTCCACCACCCCATACTTCATTTTGATGTAACACCAAAAATTTGGAATGGGTATGTAGTGACTTATCTTTAATTCTATGTTGTTCTTGTTTTTCCTGAAATGCCACATTTGCCATGTTGCCAAATGCAACATTTTTCACTTGCTTCTTTTGTGTCTGTTTGTGAATAGTAGTTGAGAGGTATTACTGGGATATATCAGTTACAGAGACCACATGCAGCCAAATTTTGGGCTGCAATCAGGATTTCACTAAACAAAGCCAATCACCACTTTTATAGATGAACATGCTATAAATGACTCTGACAATTTTGCCTATAACAAAATTGAATCAGGCAATTTTTGTTAGTTTCTCTATAGATGACTATTTTTCTACTCACAGAGAGGAATATAAAGGGAATTTTAAAATAATTATTTTCAGAGATGGCACACCAGTTTTAATAAGGCTGTTTGGATTTTTTGGGGGGTGGGTGCACTTCTGATATTTGTGCAAATATATATAATGAAAGTGCTTGCATGTACTGTCACATTTTGATCAGAATTTGCATAAGCATTGCTGTGTGATTTCAACATAATTTGCATGTTGTAGTTTTGCAGTTCAAATTTTTCTTATCATCTACCTCTCAGCTGAAGTTTGGGGACTTGAACAACCCTGGAAGATAGAGTTAACAAAATGCATAATGGTAAAACCTGTACAGGCTATTAGAAAGTCTCCCAAATATTTAAAGCTGCTTACACTTCTGTTTTTAAGACAGTGCATATCTCTGACCACATCTTTGTATCAGTTGACACATCTTTATTAAGTCTGAACACTTAACCCATACTTGAAAAGTTTTGCATTGCTGATCTGGTATAAAAACTCAACGTGTTATTTAGATATCCAAAGCTTATTGTCTTTCTGTGAGATGGTTGCCCTCCTTTCTTTTTTGTTTTCTTACAATTTCTGAGTTAGGGGAATCAACAAAGTTAATATATTGAAATAGTTTTTAAAAGTACCACAGAACATTTGACATTTTGAATCCCTGAAAAAAAAAATTGTGTTTCTGATTTAGAAATCATACCAAATTTTAGCTTGCTTTTCCTTTCATGGGGCAGTTGAAGGAGGTAGTCACAAAATATTAGGTTGGGGCCAAGAAATAATACTGTTCTTCACATGCTCTTTACAAAACCAGAGATGATTGTTCCTTCAAAGATATTCTTCAAACCATTCTTGCCTTCTAGGACCTAGTACTAAGTCCACTAAAGCCAACATAAAAATACCAATCAAGGAGCTTTATCAGACATTGGAGGTAATGTGGCTTCAGTGGAGGTTTCAGCCTTATTTTCTCCATTCCAAATCTCAGGACTGTCAAATATAACGTGGCAAACGCAGGATTTGTTACAACTGGCAAATTTTCTTTGTCTGCATAATATTCGTAATGAATCAGTCCCTAAATTAACGCACAATATGTATTATTTTAACAGTCTATGTAAATAAATTTTAAAAAATTCCCACCATACACTCTGAATGTAGATTATAAAATACAGAGGATATATTTAAATAAATATCCGAACAAGTCTGTTAACCCCAAAGGAAATTATCTATTTCCTTTCAAGCCTTCTATGAGCAGTTTATCACCTTCATTTTTCTTATTTCCAGAGAAAATGGTTTATGTCTTCTGTGAATGTATATATGGACATATATAAGGGAATATATATGCAGATGTGGTATGTGTGTATATATGTATTCCCCTATATATAAAACTCTAATTTATATATATTATATATATTTATGTATATATAAAATATATATAATGTTTTAGAGTAAGTTGCATATTGTGCCTGATAAATGAAATATAATTGTAAGCAAATAAAAAAACTTCCAAAAATGACAGAAAAATCTGAAGCTTTTCTGTAAGAGCATATGTTATTTTTCAGTTTTTGCTAGATTTATTTATAGTAGAAATTCATTCAAAAAGCTGCAGTATTACATAACACTGGTTTCGAGCTATGACTCAGTTCAAAGCAGCCTAAGATCACTGAGAATGTTCATTGATGTAGACGGCAAAACTTACATTGTAGGTGAACTTGTTGGTGGGGTGTTGTTGCTGTGGAAATATTAACTAAATGATCTCTGAACAGACTGCAACCAATAGACTGAGTTTTCATCTCCTGTGGTGTGTATGACGAGTTCAGACAAAGTATTGGTGGACATGACATTTATGTAACAAGTATGGAAAATGAGAATGCTCAAGCGCCTGCAAACAATATTCCTGTTAGATTAATATGTGAAACTGTCCAGATCACTAGTCACTAAAAACACTGACAATTTATCATACCTTTCACAGGTTTTGGGGGTTTTAATTTGTCTGCAAGTAGGCAAGACCATGAAAAGTCTACATTTGGCTCTCACTATAAAAAAGTTATACTGTAAAATTACTGGGAGATTTTTTCAGAGTGGTACATAAATCACTTACATAAATTCCCTGCCTTGAAGAGTGTTATAGCTGCATTTTCCACTTACAGCCTACTTGGAAAGTTCACCGTATCTGCAGTTTATCAACAGAACCTGGTATTGCTATGCAATAATTAAACATGCAGTAACCATTGTTGTTGACTAATAAAGTTGTTTCTTCCTTTCTGTATTTTGCAATACTGTATGGTTTTTACTTGAATATATTGGCTAGATTTTTTTTTTTTTTTTTGACAATCATTTATTAGATAGAGGTGCTATTTATGTTCCAAAGAGATATGAGTGAATGATAACATTCTCTTTCTAGATGCCAAATCCCATTTTTTGACCTGACAAAATTCATTGTTCATAATGTATATTAACCCTGTAAAATGCTTATGCATTGCATTAAATTGTATTTAAATGCATTTTTGTTCATTAACTTCTATTCCAGGCTTGTACTACTGTGTAATATGTCAAGTTTGTCCATATATATTTATGGGAAATTACAATGAAAATTGTGTATAATAAGCAATTGGGAGAAAAAGAAGAAAAATGAAAATAAAATTTCCATGTAAAGTTTCTGAAAGGATGTAAATTCTGTTTTCTTAGGCTCTTAATAGTAAATTATTTACACCTTCAGAGTGTGCAAATATTCATATGTAGATAGATTGATTTACTATTCAGTTGTAGTAAAGAGCTCGGAATCACTTCTCGTTGCATACAGAGACAGAACTTCAAGATTTCCTGTGGAGAAAAGATACTACTAGTAGCAGAACATTGTACCATCCCCTTGCTATTCCTAGTTTCACTATAACTAGGATTTATTCTCATACATAACTCAAATATCATCTGGACACCAGAGATTTTTTTCCCCATTACTCGGACTGAGATGTTGTGTTTCTATATGCCATGTATATGCAATGTTACTCCTTAATCATCAATACTCATTTTGCTACAGAAGAGGCTTGAAATAGTTTATGTAGATAAGTCTTAACTTTGTATCACCATTATATATGTTACCTGTCCCTGTGCTTCTGTCAATTGGCTTCAGTCTATGATTGTTTGCCCCAGTTAAATTGTTATTTATTTTGAGAATGTGATTAGATATTTAAAATTAAGATGTTATGGGGGTGTTAGAGACATTATTAGGATACTGTCTACACACCTTTCATACAGATGCACAGTAAGCTACTAGGAAACAAAGATGTAAAAGATGAACTATTGAGTAAGAAAGAAATAATTTTATCAAAGCAAATGGTTGTTATATTTCTAATAACTGTAAAATCTATTTTCAAAGAATTATACCTATAATCTTCATGATACCGAAGTTTTGATTCAGATACCAAAATATGTTTGGACTTTGTTTCGGTTATGGACCCTTGTAATAGTTGCATACCTTACTATTTTAATATTCATAAAAATCTATTTTCAGGCATTGACTAAGCAAAAGAATAAAAATAAAGTTAAAAATATCTAGTGGTAAAATTGTCCCATTGAAACAACAAACAGGATATGATATTTAACCCTGCTCAAATACATAGCTGATATCACTTTTGTGCCTAAGGATATGTTGCATCACTGAATCTGATTGCATGACTAAAATACATTGCTGAGAAATAGATAGTGAATTCAGAAAAATCATTCCTATTAATGAGGTTTTGTATTTTGATAGTGTAGTGGCAAGATAAATGGAGACTTCAGTCTATAGTTTGTCTCTAATATCAGCTGTTACTGTTTCCAGCAAATGTTATTTTATTCTAGTAATGAACCCTTTTAACTCTGCTGGTTATTCCAGGTTGAGTAAATAGATTGCATTTGCCATTGCAACTCAACATTAATAGCTTCCACAGTTTTATTCCTCTCATCAGGACTGTAAAAATGTCATTCATTGAAGTTCCTATTCTAAAAAATGCACTCAACCTTGAACTTGTGTGGGATCTGCTGCACCAGCTGGTTCCCTAAAAGTCTGTGGGGCCTGATGGTTACTCTAAGAATACTCAAAGTGATGGCTGATGTCATTGCAAGACCTGTATAAATTATTTTTCAACAGTCTTGGGAATCTGAACAGGACCCAGTTTACTGGAAGCTGGCAAACATCTGCATTTGCCATAGCACATTCTGTATTGCTTCATCTTATATTACGGATAAGACAGTGCCCTAGAGATCAGAGATACCAACATTGTTTTTTAAATATAAAGTCTGAATCATAAGTCAAAGAAAATTAAATTATATATATAGTGCATTAACAAGAGACACATAACTGGTGATTGTGATTCACTGGTCGAATAAGTAGTTCCGTTTCATAAGGTGACTTCTAATTACCAGTGCCCAGTGACCCCAAATTGAAAGTCAGTCTTGGTTAAAATATATCCACTTGTTGAACAACTGCTTTTCTCTTAGAAACTTCCTACAGGATCCTATTGTATAAAATAATGATGTTCTTACCTCAAAACTTATGTGTGAGAATATGATTCTGTTCTTTTTTTGACTAGCATGAGACCTCAGTCTTACTGGCTTTTCTGTACAAAGGAACTCTTGACCTAATCCAAAGTTCCACTGTTTTTTCTCACAAGATATTAAAAAAAAAAGATGATACATCCGGAAAAAATCCAGAAACACTGAGTCATATTGATATTTAAAGGACATTTTACCCACTTTTTATCCATTAGCACAAATGGGTCTTAAAACATCTAGAACTGTACCGTCTTGAATTCAGTTTAAAATTTTATAATTGCAGATTTCATTTATTGTTTGAAAATCACCTCAGATCAATATTTCACATTAACATATGTTAATATAAAGTAATTTTTCAAAAGTAATATTAATCTCAGATGATTTTCTTTTCTAGGATTCTATCAAAATTTAGAGTAAATGAGCCTGGAAGGTAATTAAGTTACATCCCTTCTTTCATATGTTCTTCTCCTAGCTTTTTCACTGGTACTGATCATGCAAATGTGAGAGACTGAAAATGGCTATTGGCTTAAGCATTGTTAAGATCACCTAAGGACTTTTGTCCACTATAGTGACTACTGGCCACTGAAGCCCACCCCTTCCCGAATATGCCTCCTGACAGGAATTGGGACTCTGACGGAAACTTGAGATAAGATAGAGGTGGTACTTTAGTCCAAGTATCTCGGAGAGAATATCTAAGGAAAATATCTAAGGAGAAGAGTGTGTCCACAAGGAAAGCCAGACTCAGCAGCTGTGCTGCAAATCGCCTCTGGCTGAGCTCAGGGTGGGAGAGGCCACAGCCCACAGGCTCACCTGCTGAGGCCAGGCTGGCACACACTCCCCCTGCAGCCGAGGGAGAGGAGGAGAGTTTTGGGGCTGTGACAGAAGGAATGAGCACTATACACAAACTGTCTCAGTTGTAAAACCTCCCTACAACAACAGTAAGTAAAAAAAAACTTATTCTTTTCCAACTGTTTGGACCTTATATGAAAAAAAAAAGCACCTCTGAGAAATTTCTTGGAAATGCTGAAGTTTCCATAAAGGAAAAATGAATCAAAATGCATGCCTGGAGGAGATACTGCAGATACCATCCCAAAATCCTGCACATATTATTTCAATTTAAGATCGAATTAGATTTTATTGCCTGGAAATTGTCAATTTTAATTTGAGTGCTTTTAAGAGTAGTATCTCTGCAAAGATTTATGTTGTTTCATTAAAAACACCTATGAATTTTCTTTCTTTGATACGTCTCCTTTTTTTCAGAATTTAATTACAGCTTTTTTCCCCTGAAAATTGTGTAACCATAGTTCATCAAGCAATATATGTTTTTATATGTATAAAAACTGTGGCAGCAGAATAGTTTTCTTGCCTTCTATATCAACTATATAGAGTTCAAGTCAATTCTTACGGCTTTTCCAGCTTCCCCTTCATATAATTTTTCATAAGCTGGAAATATGTGCAATTTATTTGAACACTTTAAAGTCTATGAAGTTGGAATGGAAAATGTGCTAATGCTGCTTTACTTGTTTCTTAATTTAAGACAAGCAGAAGTTCATCAGCACAATCTGTTTTGGTTTTATTATCCTCATCAAAGTTTGTGAAGACCCACAAACTACATGAGCATTTAATTAAACTTTTATATGGCATTAAATTCTCAGCACAAAATTAATGTGAAATATTTAGGAAAATGTGTTATGCGAACATATTAAAACTCTCAAAACTTTCTCTTAAAATAAGTTTTAACTGCATACTAAAAGAAAACATTTATTTTATGTAATCTAGTTTGGATATCCCTAACTTGTTTGTGCTTGTATTTTCCACAAAATAAATATTTTCAGAAACGGTCCTGTGGAACCCTAAAACTGCAGCTAGCTACCAAAAGGAACAGCAACATTTTCTGATACATCATACATTTATCAGCTTTTACGGACAAAGAGTTTATTTTGGAGGAAGAGTGATTCATTTTGCCAACCATGATAATATACTTTGATTAATAACTGCAATTTCAGTTTGGCCTGAATGATAAATGAATAACAGTTAGGCACTATAATTATTCAGTTCAATCACTGAACTGAATAATTGGGGAAAAATGGTTGAGGTTGAAATGAAGAGGTTTTTTTCCCTCACAGAAAAAGTGCTTATTTGCCTTAATTACAAAACAAAGCTTTTCAATTCCATTTTGAACCTTCTAAATGGACATAAAGGGAAAATTGGATACAATGTATAAAACAACAGAAATTAGCAATGATCACATTATTCATCAGACATATCGAGAGACAGGTTCAGTTCTTCTGCCTGACATGAATGACCCCATGATTCCCTCTTCTAAAGCTGCTGGGCATTCAGGTTTCTCTCCTGCTCTTGTTTTTTACTGCCACCGAAGCGAGCCATCTTTTGTTCCAGTTTGCATAGTGACACTCTACTATCTGGACTATATGTCTTCCAACATCAAATATTTTATGCAAAGTGAAGGAACACCAGTAAAAGTAATTGCTAATACCTACACACCAAAACACCCCTATGAAATAGTGTTTAGGGCATATCACAGCAAATGCATTGGTTTGAAAAGTTACAATACCCACAGCTTTTGCAAGACTGAAAAAAAAAGTAGATTGGCATTGATAATCTACTATTTCTTTCTACTCAGCTGATGTCCACTGCAAATAATAAAAGGCTTTGTTGTTGGGTATTAATAAAATCCATAGCTATTTTTTTTGTGTTTACATTGACATTGGATTTATTGTATCTGTTTGAGGTATAATTTCATGAAGGGACACACAAGGATCATTGAGTCCAACTCATTGAGTTCTGGCCCTGGAAAAGACGTCCCAAACCATGTGCCCGAGAGTGTTGACTAAATGATTCTTGAACTCTGTCAGGCTTGGTGCCATGAGCACTTCCCTGGGGAGCCTGCTCCAGTGCCCAGCCACCCTTTGGGTGGAGAACCTTTTTCTAATATCCAACCTAAACA
Organism: Daphoenositta chrysoptera; assembly: GCA_013397915.1. Taxonomy (NCBI): domain Eukaryota; kingdom Metazoa; phylum Chordata; class Aves; order Passeriformes; genus Daphoenositta; species Daphoenositta chrysoptera. The sequence continues at coordinate 1,886,042 of VZRO01003607.1, read as the reverse complement.
CCCCCTGACAACTTCAGGCCATTTCTCTGGGTCCTGTCACTGGTCACTGGTCACAGAGCAGAGATCAGTGTCTGCCCCTCCTCTGCCCCTCATGAGGAAGCTGCAGACTGCAATGAGGTCTCCCCTCAGTCTCTTCTCCAGGCTGAACAGACCAAGTGACCTCAGCCTCTACTCAGAAGGCTTCCTGCCCAGAGACTTCACCATCTTTGTTGCCCTTCTTTGGGCACTCTCCAATAGCTTTATATCCCTCTTATATTGTGGTACCCAAAACTGCACACAATGTTCAAGCTGAGGCCACACCAGTGCAGAGCAGGACTTGCCCAGATGGGGATGCTGTGCCTGATGCGCTCCAGGACACGGGTGGTCCTCCTGGCTGCCAGGCCACACTAATTGAAAATTACTCCTTCACAGAAATAGATGTTTTTCTTCCCATCCACAAATTCAGAGGCATAAAAGTTTGGTCTGGATACAAAAGGTTACTGAAAATGAGAAATAATGCCTCAAAGTAGCAATTATTTTTTAAGAGAGTTAATCTTTCTGGCAATGTTATTCCCACAAGTAACAGTGTCATTAAATGGTCTTAATTCTCTGTTCTACTCAAGTTTATTAAAGCAAGATTTTTCTCTTAAAATTAATTAAGGAAAAGATATTAAGAACTCATTCTTAAGTTCTGTCATTGTAACAGCAGCAGCAACAACCTGGAGATTCAGTGCATCTGGCAAAGGGCTGCAAGTGGGCTGTTAGCAGAAATATATAGTCCTAGGTATTGAAAGTGTGACACACCAAATTGCCCTTAAGAATGACATTTACAGGAGTTGGCAGCCAGAGGACTGCTTTAAGTTCTTCAGTTGGTGTAGGGCATCAACAACAAGCACGAAACACCCTGGAGCCATTTACAACCCCATTTTGAGTCTCTGTTAATAACTTATTCCCACATCTATGTCCTCAGACTCAGCAATGTGTTTTCTGTTTATTGAGGCAACAGTCACTGAGAGGCCTCCAGGACAACCTTTCTCTCACCTTCCTCAGAGTGCTGACGAGAGAGCTGACTGTAGAGCCTGAAGTGGAAATTGCTGGCCTCACACTTTTTGCACATTCTCCAGAACACAGCTAAGCATCAACAATACACCACAAACCAATGCCTCGCTTCAGTGCTGCAAAGTGCTCAGGTCAGGGGCTTGTCTCACTGGGTTACATCAAGAAGTATCTGTTTTAAGCACAGTCCAGATTCTTCCTCACTCTGCCCCAAACCATGCCAAGGGGTTATCACAAAACATTTAGGCTGAAAGGTTTGTTTGATTCTTTCTTCTGTTTGTAAGCTTCAGTGTGGGTGAACATAATAGACAGAGAAAAGGTAAAGTTTTTAATTAGGGAATTCTCTTTCTGATAGATTTTACCACAAACATGAAAAAGCTCACATATATCCATCAAAGATCTTTATGAATAGATTTTTGCACTTCAGGGGGTCCGTAACTAGGAGGGTTTATCTGCCAAGGAATGTTCAGTCACTTTATGGAAAAATACATCCTTGGTCAAAAGATTTTTTGACCAACACGTGTGACTGGGAAAATTCTTAGTAATCACACGCTGGAAGTACCTTAGGGTGGGTGGAAGGAACAAAAAACAAGTTTCAACTGTAACAAGATTACGGAAGAACACCTCCACACATCTCTCACTCCTGAAAAACTTTTCTTTTTTTATACAGACTTTAGGGGAAAGCTTATACTTTTAGAAACTTGTCCTTTTAGAATAGAGCCACAGTATAAATAAAAAGAAATTAAAATGCTAGATAACTGAAATTTGTTTCACATCTGTACTGAGGATTTTTACAGGCAATTTCCAAGCAACTTTCTGGACCTGATCTATTTTCCTACCTTTCTAAGTATACAAGAAGTCATGGCTAGAGACCTCAGTAAAGAAGGGTGAAACCTATGAATTCAAGGGATCATACCAGTGATCACTAATATTTTCATGTTCTCAGAACACATACTGTTTTCCATGTCACCTTTGAGCAGCTGAAGAACCACTTCCCCTGTTACAGAATTTCAGGCAATAAGTTCTCAGCATGAGATTGCTGGCATCCCTGAAGAAAGAGTACAACACAGCTACTCACTTTTTAACACCTCTGGCCTAAAAGGAACTTCATGGTTCATCAAAATTCAGAGAAACTTCAAGACATTTCTGTATTAATCTCCTTTTTTTTTTTTCCTAAGTGGGGTTTATTACCATAGGAAATCATAGATATGGACATTCTAACAGTGCTAATGGATTAGATGCTAAAGAACATATTGTGCTGTCTGAAGCTAAAAATATAAATCAAGCACCAATTTTAGGAACAGCATCTAATATTTCTGAAATGTCATCTTACAGTCACCATATCTCCTTTTCTACTATGAAAACAAATATCTGTAAGTCCATCTGGTTACCCCCACATTGAATTAGTTGGTAACATTATGCAGTGTTGACCTGCAGAGGATGCAGAGGAGCAAAGGGAAGGTCCATCCAGCCTCCTACACTCCTAGCTGCTGTGCTGAAACACAGACAACTCCTTTTTTCTTGCCAGTGGCTGAAGAAAAGGCCATATGCTGCTATGCTGGTGTTCTTTTTATATCTTTTCCTCCATTTCAAGATAGGGCATGCTGTCTCATAGCTTCTAGTCTTGAGACAAGATGCAACAAAGGGGGAAATCTCTGCTTTCCCATTAATATGTGATTAATGTCCAAGCTAAAAGCAGGTAAGTGGAGTCTAGGAGCTGCCTTTACCTGGCTAGCTGTTCTCTCACATTTTTCTGTCACAGGGACTTTCTAAATGCACTGTTCTGTCTCTCCAAATGGTCTCTCACTGAAAATATGTGATTGCTGCTGAATAGTATTCTTATTGCAATATGGTTTTGCTATCACATTACAGGTTGTCACATATTATGTAGTAGTCACTCAGTGAAATATTTATGTCACAGTGGCCACTTGCTTCAAGATAAAGAAACAGATTACCTACATCTCTGCCTAGGCATCATCCACATCTTCTCTGTTCTGCTGCTCTTAAACCTGGCTGATCCACATCAACAAGCAAATAGCTCTCTCAACCACATTATTTTTGCTATTTGCATCTTCCTGAAAGCAGCTTTGAACAGGGTGTGTGTGTGAGGAGTTTGGACTGATGAGCAGCACTTCAAACAAGCTTTGTTAGTAAGACTATGAGGTAAGCAGAGAGAGTGGGGAGGTCTTCTAGAACCACATGCTGTGGTGGCTTCAGCTTTTCCAACACACATATGCCTGTGCACGTGTCTGTGAGACAAGCATAAATGAGTTACCTGTTGGGACACTACAATGAAAATGCCAGTGTCCTCTCAGGATTAGGAAACCAGCTGTTCTCCAAAGCCTTGATTTCAAAAGCACAAATAAAAGGAGCAGGGAGGAAGGAAACAATGACTGCAGTCCACAGAGGACATGATCAGCTCTGTTTCTTAGTTAATGTCTGATTTATGAAATGTTAAGTGTAGCAGTCTCTGATTCAATTAAAAATAGTGTTTCTGAAACATTTTATGAACTAATGAAGATCACGATTAGTGTCCTGCATTCAGTTGCAATACATGACAGAGACTTACAGGTTCAATGCAGAGTTTATGCCTGCTGTGATGAAATTCTGAATGGCCTCTTTTATTTAAAATATGATTTCCATTACATTATAGAAGAGCTGAAAAAAGTAGACCTTTAAGAACATAGTTTGTGTCCTTCTACAGTTAACCTTGTAATACAGAGCAAGAATGAACAAGCCCATTCTGATGTTCATCCAAAGCATTGGATTTTCTGTATTTCTGAATACATATGAAAACTCAGAGTCTTCATGGAGCTCTGGAAGCTGCAGACTTGTCCAACAGTTTTTTTGCTTGATTGCAGCCTAATTTAAATGAGTTGATGATTCTCAGCTGGAGATGTCAGGAGTAACTTTGAAACTACCAGCCATATATTTCTTTGGGTAAATTTTACCATTGAAATCTATCAGCTGTTATGCAGGTAGCAGTTCTGGAAACTGACTGTGGCTTCAGAGAATTGCAATTTTTAAATTAATCCCCACGAACATTATATATATATATATAATGAATGCACACAGAAAAAAAAATAATTCATTTGCTTCAGAAAGCAAATACTCTACAGAGCTATTTTTCTGATTTCCTTACATTTAACGAAAATAGGGTTGTAAAAAGAGTCAGTCAAGTTCACTCATCACTAACACAAAAAATTCTCATCCCAATCAAATAATTTAAAATCTCCATTCTAAATACAGCTTTTATCTCTTTACTTTCATTTTCCCTAGCATGTATGTGCGAAGTTCCATAAGGACCTGCTATACTAAACATACACTTTCTATGGAGCTCTCCAGGTAACTTTCAGCTGAATTTCCATTTGATTCTCTTCAATTTTAAAATATTAATCATTAAGAAAGTTTCGTATTTCTACTTTTAAAGTTTCCCTGCTCATAGGGAACAATCTTCATTTAATTCAAGCAGTTTTTCTATATTCATAATTAACTGTCTATTTTATATTTCGTCTACTTAAGTTCTTCTGTTAGGAAGATTATTAAAAAAAGAGCATATATGAAAGTGTCAGAAACTTCATCTGCTTGCACGGATCAGTAAATGAGATCTATCTTTATAATCTGAGTCATCAAGAGAATCTTCTCAGAAGATTAAAGAAATGGCCCTGAAATGTTCTGGCAATCAAAGTTGTGTAAAGTCAAAAAGCATACTTCCTGCTCTGTTCATGAAATCCATACTTTAACAAAAGAAATGAAAGGTATCTTTGGCCTTCTCAAACTTCAAAACTGCAGCTTAGAGTTGAGGTCAGGAGAATAGAAATTTAGTTTTAAATCTTTAAAGAGTGATGCAAGTCATCTTGTAAGAAGTCCGGTTGGGGCTCTACATCTTTTAAAGCAATTTCAGGAGGTGCACTAAAGTACAACAAATTGTATGCATTAAAAAAAAAAAAAAAAAAAAGTCATCAAAGGCCAGGTTAATGTGCTGAAGTAACTCTTTATGTAAGGATCTGAGAATTTTCAATTTTATATCTATCTACAGCTTTCTGACCCTCTCTGTTAACCTGGTCTTCTGGTGTGCTGCCCATTGCGTTGCAGTAAATACCTGTGCAAAGGAAGCAAGCATCTGTTTATTTCCACAGCAATATGGAAAATGTCATAGTCATGACTCTCATCTAGCAAGAGTTTCTTCCCACTCCAGAGGCAAAGTTTCCATGAAGTTTCTTGGCTTATTTCTGATAGATATTTGTATTCAACGTAGGTATTTGTATTCAACACTGAGAGGGAAAAATAAATTGTTGACAGAATGCGAGAAATAGTTAAGATTACCCTCCCAGAATTAAATATCTTTTCACTGCTATATCAACTGCTATATCAACTGATATTTGACCATTTGAGGAACTCACTGTTTAAGTCATACATCATATAAAGCACCACAAGCCTGGCACTAAGAGCTGTCAATTTGTCACAAATAATTTGGGAAAAAATGAGAGGATTTGATGTGTCACATGCCTAAACTGTGAAAGTGATTGAATATATACAGAAAAGATGAACGTATGTTTTAAGTAAAAATAGGTCCAAGTAAAACTGTATTCATAGCTTGATTAAGTAATGGCATTTGAGAATTCAGATCTTTGTCTGATATAAATCAACACTATTACATTGTATTTATTTTTTAAACTTTTTTTTCCCCTACATAATAATTACACCCAGCTAGCAAGATAAAAAGCAAAGTTTACAGCCCAGGTTTTATGAAGTTGGAAGAAGTCATAGTGGAAAGCATTCCAAGAAAATAAATGGAGCTCCTAATCCCGGTGAGCTCAGTAACTAAACTGAACATGTTCACTAGAAATGTGTTGGCTACATGATAGATCTGACGTTGTAACCCTATTAACAATAAACCTAATGGTTATTTATGCATGTATGGAGCAATTGAACTAGTTTTACATTATTTGGAAATCTCTCTACTAGTATACTGCTTGTATATCATACCTCAGCCATTTGACACATCAAGTCACTTGTCTCTTTGTTGTCATTAATTCTAGAAGAGGATTTCTGCTGTCCTCAGAGCGCTAAGTAAGGTGAGATTACTTACTTTTCAAGATGCCTGTCACTTCCTGCACACTGTGACTGTGGAATACCTCTCCTTCTCCTTCTCCCTCTCCCTCTTCCTCTGCCTCTTCCTCTCCGTCTCCCTTTCCTTCACCCTAACTAATTTTCTTTCTGCGAATTTTAGTTTTTCTTCACAGTGTTCAGATTTCATTAAAAAATACAAAAAATGGTTTTCATCACTCATCAACAAAACAAAATCAACAACGTTATCAAAGTAAAAAGTCTTTTAAGACCTATTTATTTACCAAGCAGTAAAATTCAGTATTATAAACACAGTTTACCCCTGGGATAGGGTGAGGTCAGGCTGAGGTTCGTAAATTTATTTTTCACAGAACCCTGGCCCCAGTGATGTTTTGCAAAGAACAGTCTTCCTGAACTGTTTTTACTCCCTTCAGGAACTGTCTAAAGGACTTCAGAGTGCAGTGATCACCAGCACGGATGTGATAACAGAAATTTGGTCTAGTAGTATTTTTCCCTATAACACTAGCAACAATGGAAAAGGTGTAGTAAACTTCACATTGCTCTGTGTATATTGAAGATCATCGTGCTTCAGTTCTTAGTTTTTTCTTGGCTTTAACTAGATTCAACACTAATATTCAACAGGCTGGGAGGAAGATATGATATATGACACGTGATATGATCTGATATGGTACGATATGATGACATACTGACTTATTCCTGTTGAAATATTAAACTAAGGTTCTACTATTTTTTAGCAAGCTTACTATTGTCCATAACTACCAGGGAAAGGGATGACTGTAGATTCCTTACCTTATTACAAATAACACAATGTGGAAATTAAAAAAACAGAAATTAAAAATTTTGAAAATTAATAAATCAAGCTAGGATTCATTCACCACTTTTATGTAGAAAGAGAAAAATATGTACATTTTCTGACAGTCTTGCTGCCTCTATCTTAGATAAACAATACATTGTTTACAGAGAAAATTTCTGTTGATAAAACCAATTAAAGCAATCACAGTTAGGAACATTTAGATGTGGACTTTGAGCTGACACTCCACTTCACTGATTTTGTCCTCTTTTTCTAAACTCAGCAACAGACGATACAGCTGGACAGTCAGCCCACATATTCCAGCTAGGCTGGGGTAGCTAATGAAGTTCCTAACATTTTTAAAACCTAAAGTAGCTGCAAGTGAACTAATACATTGATGATATAGAGACAAAATCATTAGCACAGCTATCCAAGGGTCAATAAATGAGAACTGCTGCATCCTGTGTGTTTTGAAACTAATCTTCCTAATTGGCTCCTGGAGTCTCACTTCAAAGATGCACTTTTGTTTTGTGATAAAAGAGATGTAATTACTAAGTGCAAGATTGGGTCAGCCTTGATGAGGAACAGAAAGAAAACCAAAACGGCTTGCCACTCTATCTAGTTTCTTTATCCCTAAAGAAATGACCAAAATCTGCGTGAATTTTTCAATCCTTTCCAATTTGAAAATATTCTTCCTGCTTTCCCTGTCATGTTGCTTTGCTTTCCTGTCACTTCTTTTTTCTGTATTTTTGAACTTTATCTTTAAAACTCTGCAAGTATGTGCTGGTTTTTACTGCAATATCTCAGATGTGAAAGAGAAGTAGTGGTAATTATTGTTTCCTCCTGGTCATTTTTAAGAATCAGATTCTGCTGAACCAATTATAAGAGAAAAATCAAATAAATCTAAAATAATACAGGAATCAACTCATATACACATCTTCAAGTTGGACTTAAGATCTTTAGTTTTCTAGTTGTGAGGTTTTTTCTAGTACCTAATTTTCTTCTCAGTTTGTTCTTATGTATCTTCTACTACAAAGTTCTTTCTAGATCTTCTGTGCCACTGAAATTATTTTCTCAGCTGTAAGCGATGTTTTATAGGGTATGGAGATACTGTGGTTATTTGCTGTTTGTGTTTTCTTCTTTTCTTTTTCGAATGAGACATCATAAGAGACAAATCACAGAATTCACTTCAGCCACTTTTACAAATTCAAAGAGAATAAAAAAGCTTTTGTTTTCACTTGTTCCTAATTTGTTCTGACTTGTCACTGGCACATATAAATGACTGCAGTGTGGGCAAGGGTTGAGGGGTTAGAGAAAATAGAACAAGGGTAACTGCCATCCATGTACTGAACTCAAATCTCTACATTAACAGTTGAAAAGTGTTTCCCATCACTGGTCTTTGCATCACCCCTCATAATTTATCCAATTCAAAACAAAAACATAAGTCATAAATTAATCCTTTTATCTCTTAAGGGAATATGTGCTTACAAAGTACAATTTGGTTTCCCTCTGTAATTATCAGAAAGAAATAAATCTGAAATTATTACAGAATAAACTGTGAATGAACTATACTGCTTATTTTCAAAGAAACAATTTTTTCTAAATAACCGCTTGAGAGATGACCATTGTTTATGATTAGTATGAATAATGGAACTTCATCTTGGTTGTTGTTCTCAAAAAAAATCCTAAGCAGCATCTCCTACACAAAAATACTCTTAGTATAAAATGCCTTTTATTAGCTAATTAGTGAATAAAAGATCAACCAGCTCAGATGCAATGAGGTTACTGCTTTAATTTAGTGAACTACAGTTATACAAAATTGGCTGTTGCTTTATGGTTCATCTTCTCTCACCTATTTGCTCAATCTGAAGTTTATAATTATATTTCAAGATTGTTTTTCTTTTAATTCCTTTTGTGGAGTTTTTAACTGTTCTTTTCTCTTTTCTTAATTATTATTATTATTATTGACTCTAAAGAGCCCCTGAAAGTTTTGATTAATGTAATGACATATAGATATATAATGGAATCTGAAAGCTTTTGCTTTTAATTATTAGTAAGAACATAAACACTTTACGGATACATCATGGCATACAGGTAAAGTATGTATAAGCCAGAAGTGAAAAGTTTATCACAAAAAAAAAAAAAAAAAAAAAAAAAAAAAAAAAAAAAAAAAAAAAAAAAAAAAAAAAAAAAAAAAAAAAAAAAAAAAAAACAAAAAAAAAAAAAAAAAAAAAAAAANAAGAAAAGAAAAGAAAAGAAAAGAAAAGAAAAGAAAAGAAAAGAAAAGAAAAGAAAAGAAAAGAAAAGAAAAAAGAAAAAAGAAAGGAAACGAAGTCCTAGCTAGAAAATCTGTAAAGAATGTCTGTTCTTATCTGACACTTCAGGAAATGGGCTAATGTAAATAGAGGCAACAAGAATATTAGTATTTCTAGGAGCACTCTTTTCTGTCCCAGCAGGGCTCCACGTACACTCTAAAATATAAAATCTTGATTTACTTTGAGAAATGCAGTCTCACTAGTAGCATTTGATGGGATTGAGAAAATCACTTTGAAGACAGGAAAAGAACATTACATTTACAAACTGCATTTCTTCTTTTAACTAATCTAAGAAGGTTGTATGTAAAAAGTAAGGCACAGATTCGTCTGTACTTGTTAGCCAAATTGATTTGTGGAATGATAATGAGATCTCAAATCTGTGAAAAAAGGGAGTCCGAAACCCTTACTGATTCCCCTATGATTGTGCTTCCCTCAGTTTGGAGGAGTGGAAGAAAAATGGAGGTTTCATGTCACCATTCTTTGAGTGTTTCTGCAGACCCTGCTTATGTTAACCACAGTCTGACCTCATGGGCTGCTGAAAGACACATTTTTTGACCAAGAAGTAGCACAGAAATGCCATGATGGGGGGACCCCAATGCTCCAGTCACAGACAGGAGCCCCTGTCCTCGTCGCAGGACTGTTTTCCAGTTTGAGAAAATATTAATAAGTTCTATCACATGAGTAGGAGCTCATTTTTGTGCTATGGAACATCCACAGAATCTTCTGACAGGCATTTGTAAAATTTATTGTTATTATGAAAAATAAATTTCTTTTTTAGGTGTTAAATATTTATTTGCGTGCCCTGCAGCCATATTACTGTGTATTGTGGTCCTGTCAGATCTTATAACTAATGTATGGAAGGAAGGAAAGGTGCAGGCATTCAATCTGGAGACTCACAAGGAAAATATGCATGATACAGGAAGCAGTACTGGCAGTTATTAAATAACACTTTTCCTTTGAGTCAAAATATGAAATGATCTCCACTTGGTGCTGAATTAAATGGAAAAGAAAAATAATTTTCCCAAGATAGTAAGGCATAATAACTTGAGCAACCTATCAGTTAAGGCAGTACCAATTTTTTTGTTCTGCTGTGTTTGTCCCTTACATGTAAGCAGAGCTGGTTACATGTTAGAAGATATTCCCTCAATTATCTTCTTAGACTAGATCCAATTAAATGTTTAGGTGCCTTCAAGTTAAACAGGCAGTTACTGTGCCTTGAAACTATTCTTCCTTTCCAGAGTTACCATCAGACTCTGAGCTACTCATCAGGCTACTGAGCACTACTCTGTACTGTACCTCAACTACTGCTTGGAAACTGGTGCCTGAAATGCAGAGGATTGCTACTTGTTGCTACTTGGAATTTATCTGGGGGGTATTTTTGGAGGATTTGGGTTTTTTTTGTTTGTTTGTTTATTTTTGCTTTGTTGGGATTTTGTTTGGTTGGTTTTGCATTTGTTTGTTGGGGGGTTGTTTGGTTTTTTTGTTTTAGTTTTGGTTGTTTGTTTTTTTTATGGCAATGGTAGAAGTAGTTTGGGGCTTTCCTTATACTTTTCTTATTAACTAAAGGGTTGTCAATGAGAATGATACTCTGGTTCAGTATTGCAAGGGAAACTAGAATTCAAAGTTCTGCCTGTTAAGAAAGAAAGCTCCTTAACTTCCAGCAGAAAGACTATTTAGTGACTGAGAATGTTTTATCTCTCTCCTCCTGTGAATTCCTGAGATGCTGAATCCTTGTTCTACAGGCAGTAGATGAGAAAAAAAAAATCTGTAGTTTTATATTAAACATTCCCTGCCAAAGGGCTCTTAGATTTTGGTCTGCCAGTATGTTGCTGTTGTTGTTTCATTCGATAGCAATATAATGCAAATTGCTGAAGTGCTTGAGGATTTGTGCCTGGTAACACTGAAGACAGTCAGTAGTCTAACAATTAAACTGCAGTTTTTCATGCTATTTCCTGAACAGGAGGCTATCCAGCCTACTAAATCTTTTTCTGTAAGAAACACAGAAATTATAGAAATATAATTTTAGAACTCTCCATTTCCATCCAAATTAGGAAAATAAACATATACTTAATGCTTTGAGAGTCTAATCACTATGATGTGTAGACTTGATAGTATCAAGAACCTGTGCCTTCCATTCATTAATACCTGATTCCTGTTAGTGTCATTAGACATAAGGAAAAGATGTCAGTGTACAACTCAAGTGACCTTTGGGTTATTTCTATAGTCTTTAGAATTCACTGATGCTTAGGCAAAAGTCAAGTTCACATGTCCAGGTGCATGCACCAGAACCAGCTATGCAGAAATCAGAGGAACTATCACATCAAAAACATCTGCAAAAGACCTTGACAAGCAGGCAGCTGCTGTTTACAGTTTCATTTTAGTGGTAACTTTGGACTTAAGTGAGTCACCTACTTAATAATTTTGGTTTTTTTCTATAGAGATTGTATGCATGTCCAGTAGACATAAAGCTATAACCACAGGATCATCCTTTCTTTTTTCTTTTTGTTTTTTTGTTTGTTTTAGATAATGACCTGGTATCGGATGCACAAATTCCAATTCACTTTCTTGAAAGTTGTTCTTTAAAGCTGCACAAAACGAAACAAATTCTGGAATTTTTATCTTAATTAGTATTGTTTTCAATAATGCAGAAAATTGTGGTCAATATTACTTTACTAGATTGTAGATCAAAATTTACTGTCAATACCACAGAACAGTTTTGTCTTTATTGCAAAGTGTTTATATAGAATTCATCCTGCATTTCTTCATTAATTTAACATTAAAAATTGTAAAGAGTAGATATTCAAGATCAGTGCTGAAAATTCAATATTTTTCGTTATTTTGACAGGCTTCTGAAATAGTATAGGTATTCAAAATTATTATTAGGCCACAGCATGGAAATTATTTTTATGACCAGATTTATTTTTGTTGGACCTTAGAGCCTAGCACTTTTATTCAGAATGTGTTACAAGATAAACTTTACAGATTACTAAGCAAGGAAAAAAATAGTTTCTAACAAGGAAAAAAAAGCTCATGAAAAAGAACAGTGCTTAAACTGAGATCAATTATTAAGCAGTTAACTTCTCAAGGTTTTTCACTGCTGATTGATAGAAATCTAATCTGATTTTTTTTAAATGAAATTAATCCATAATTTGAATAAACCCTGGAAATGGCACATAATTGTTCCTACTAAATAAAAGCTGCCTGCTCCTGGCTGGGGCAGTGGGACAGCCTGGCTTGCGGGGCTCTGCCCTGTCACTCCCACACCAAAGCCAGACCACAGGTCTCACTGGCTTTGGGACACACTGACTACCAGCTCTGGCATCAGACCAGGGTGCTTAAGGCTGTATCCAGTTAGGGCATGAAAACTTCCAAGGCCGGAGACCTCAGAGCCTGCTGGGACCACTGGCTCTATTGCCTGCCTGCCCTCATGGTGAAAAATGTTTTCCTGTGTCCAGATCCAAGCTCTTCCGTTTCAGCTTGTATTTATTGTCCCTCATTCTCCTGCCACACACCACCGTGAAGGACTCAGTTCCATCTTCTTCTACATCTCCTTATGGGTTCTAAAGGGGTGCTGGTGGATTCCCTGAAAGCCTTCTCTTCTCAGGCTGAACAGGTCTGGTCTGCTCAGCAGTGAGGTGACAGACATATCATAGTAACCCAGCACTTCTCTTTCAAGTGAAAAGGAACTTTCACTTTACTCTCAAGTTCCCTGTGAACTTTTAAAAGTTTAAGCATCTGGAGATGTATTCTGGTTTGGTTTATCTGAATCCAGTCCTTAGATAGGCTAAATCTACTTCAAGAGTTTCCCCATTACCAAATAATTCTTAAACTGTTGGAAATCACTTTATAAAAGGAAAAACAGCAAAACAGCACTAACAGCCATTTATGATTTTGTCACATAGATTCAAATCTGAAATATAAAATTCCCTGTCTTGGTAATTTCTCTTTCATTGAGCAGTATTACCATAGATGAGTCAACGGTGTGTATCAAAATCATGAGTCGTGTGCACATTGCCAGTGTGTGCCAGCTTGGTGAATTCTTGCTTGTCACACACTGTTCACCTCCGAGCCATGGGCATTCAGCCTGTCCAGCAGCTGGGTCTGGCTCCTCGCTCTCTGCAGGTGCCTCCACTCCTACACTGCCTCTGTCACAAGTTCCACCAGTAGCTTATGCATCCAGGTACTGGGATTCCCAGAACTGTGATTTTCCTCTGCCTTCGCTTGTGTGTGGGGCCACCTTTTGTCATGTTACCTAATGGGACACTTCACAACAAGGATGGACAGAATTAGATGAACATACTTCTCAGTACAGAATTGGGTGTGACAATATTGTCACAAATATGTGATGGGAAAAGTCCCATAGAGATCAAAATTCTTTCCCATTGCCACAGAGAGTTACGAAAGTCAAACTTCCTTGAGCCAATTTGCCAAGTGCTCAATGATTCAACAGTGCTTTAACTCTATTGAGCTACTTTATCGTGTAAACTCTATTTACATATTTTTACTCTAAGAGACTGCATTTTTATAATCAGAAATATATTTTTGAACTCCAGGCATGTGGAGTGTGAGGGAATAATGATGCTATTAGTCAATACATCTCACTTATTCTCTGAAAGCCTTTGTTTACATGCTGTCTTTGTTTACAAAGGAAAATGAGAGACATTAGTGCTTTCAACTTAATCATTTCCCACAGCCACATGAAAAGACTCTGAGAAGGTATTTGTGAATATTAGCCTTTTACTGTGTGTCCCAATGATGAACCACATGCCAGTTCCTAAAACAGACTCCTATGGTTATCTTCAGCAGTGCTTGCACTGTGTGCCAAAGTGCATTGTCAAAGTTGTTGAAATTTAATTTTAATTCCAATTTAAATCCACTGACACTAGAAAATAGTACAATTTTCTTTTTCCTGCAACCTCATTTCATTAAGAACCAGCAATTTCTTGGTTAAATGTGATTAAGTGTGGCTTACTTAATTGTTGTAGAATTTTAAGAGATACAGATTATGCCAAAAATAAAGGTTGCTGAAAGTCACTGCACTGAAGTTGAATAAACAAAGTTATTTTGTTGAAAAATGATAAATTGACATGTCTTTAAAATTTGTAGAAATGGAATCAGCTTCAAAACCTCCTAGGAGTTGAAGAAGAAAATTGTATTTGATGTAATAGGGAACGTTTGTAACTTTTTAATGCAAAGCAATGTGTTCTACATGCTTGCTATCAAGAAACTTGTTCAATTTTCTCCTGCCTTTGGGATGACACTTCTGATGACTTTTAAAATGAGAGAAGGTGGCTCTCTAGGAGAGATTGGAAATGCTTGTGTGCATACAATGGAAGTCTGCTATCTGTTGTGAAGTTTTATTGGGAAATTAGAAAAGTTCCTTCTCTGTAAATATTTATCTGGTTTTCACAATTACAGAAAATGTTTTGATTTTGATCAAATCACATTTATATGGAATTATGAAACCAACAGGTAAGTATTAAAAAAACCCAAAAAACCTAAGATTATGTATTTTTAAGAAATTTTTCTCTCCCACAGATTTAGTAGGTTTTTTTTTTTAATTTAATACACCACACTTTACAGTGGGGTGGAATGAGCACACTTTGCTATGGAGTTCTCTTGCATGTAGATCAAATGTTGTGTAAGCCCATAGAGATATAACCTTTGACTGTCGTATTTATGTCTTACATTGTTCCTGAAAATTATTTATGAAAGTATACCTCAGATTTATCTTTGGGTGTTGATAATGTTTCTTCACAGAAAAGATATACATATTTGCACAATAAATGTGGTTAATTTTTTTCTATTTATTTAAAAAGTTTCTTTAGTATGAGGTAATGAAACCCATATATGATTCTGCTAAGATTTGTAGGAGGCTTTCCAAATCTGAACATAAAAAAATAACATTCCATTCAGATTAGTCAATTTATATCTGACTGTCCAAAGTTATGATCATTTTTTATAAGCAGTTCCAGATAAAAATATAAAGGGGAAACAGATATATAAAAGATGATGGGGTCACAAGGTTTCCTTGTTCATTTCCATAGGAAGTTGTAATACAGATATCTATCCATGAACTGAGGCAGATGAAGGCTGAAATTCATTCATTAATTGCACATTCAATTGCTAATGAATTTCTGGAGACTTTGCATCGAGAGAGCATCTGCTACACAAAAGAGTGTTTTCTAAAGCTGTGAATGACAGGTCCTGTTAATGAAATATACTGTACTGAAACTGGTTTCCCCTTTAAAATCTTACCCAGGGGCAGAACTAGTACTACTACTAAGAGAGCTGTCCTGAAAATTGTGTTAGCAAGAATAAAGCACAAGCTCTGTTGCATTTATCATCTTGTTGGTTTTGGTTTTGATTTTTTGTTTGTTTTTTTGTGGATTCCCTCACATTTTTAACACCATGGTAATAATTAAAATGTAATTATAATGAATTAATATAATGTAATTAAAATGTAGTAATATTTTCCTGATCATTTTTTACCTCCTCAAAAGCCTCTGGAATTTCATACCTATTAATTTCATTGGTGTTTAATTCCATAGCAAAACTTAGGTTAGAGATCTAGAAAAAATAAGGACAATCTTTTCCATTTAGCACCAAGGTGGAAAAAAATCACCTTCTGAGTTGATCTTACAGATTTAAACATCTGAAAACAACTGTCTTCTTTTCTTAAATTTTGAGTGCTTACAATTCCAAACCTGACTAATATTTGAGAGAGAGTTATGAGAAGAGTTCCCATCATTAACATTTGATAAACATAAAATAAATCTTGCTAAATAAAAATATTGCCACAATAAATTGGTGGCTGAGGGAGCTTAGCATATTTTATCCAGGTACTAATAGGGCTATAAATAAAAAGCAATTTATTTTTATGACCTTCTCTATTAATTTACCATTAAATTCTTTTTCTCTGATAAAATTATCCAAAATTCTTAGGTATGTTTTTCGTTAGTTATTTTTCAGATTCTTGTGCTAGATTTTTTTTTTTTTGGTTTGCTTCTCTTTTTCTCTCTTTCTCTCCTTCTCTTTTTCTTTTTCTCTTTCCCTCTTTTTCTCTTTTTGTTTCCTCATTTTAGGTCAGAACTCTTTTTTCCACTCTCTCCTTCTCATTTCATAAGTCTTTTAGTTATTCAAAATCAGTGCTCTAAGCCCAGTGGAAGCTCTGTGACACTCACCACAGCATCTGCTTCACCCTTGTGGTTGTAACAATTTCTGCACCTGCTCTTTCTTCCTACCTTGCATGGTTATGTATGTGTATTTTCATACACATGCTGTCTTGGTCTATGTTAGTAATAGTAAAGATTGAATAAAAGCCTCAGGTTATATATTCATTTCTACTACAGAATGAAAAGAAAGTTTTTCTTTTAAGTTCCTTTTCTGACAGCTTTCTGGACAGGTTATTTCTGGACATACATAGCATCTCAACTTCACGGCTGCATCTAACTTTGATTTAACAGATAGAAAAGATGTTTGCCTGAAGACATCTAAGGGAACAATAGAAAAGACAGTATTACTTTGCCTTTTTGTGCCTGCAGTGATGGATATTCACATCTCTGAAAATAAATTGTAAGAGTGGTCATTCTAACCCGAAAACTTTGTATAAACATTACAAATATTGGCTTTAAAATTACTATTTGGGAATTAAGTGACCTGTACTTCAGAAGATGAGATGCTAATGAGAACACATGAGGACATTGTGACAAAATATTCAACAGCCTTCATATTATTGGAAGGGTGTTGCACAAGTTAGAAACAGTGTTTTTCTGTTTTTATGACTCCTTTTCTTCTTTTCTTCCTAGTTTTGCACTTCCTGAGAAAAGAACTGTTGATGCTATTTCTGTTTTGCATCAACTCTTTGACTGGTTGGATTAGACAGGAAGCCCATTACCTTGTGTCAGAATGTGTGCAGTTATACAGAGTTCGTGTCAAGAAATGTCCAGTCTTTCAAATTGTCTTATTATCCAGCTACATGGTGAACTCTTTGTTTGATGAACAAAGGCTCTCCAGCAAAAGACCTTTGTGTACAAAGGACACTCCTTATATTCCTCCTCCTTACTCATTTTAATTGATTGTTCAGTGGCTTGGAAAACTAACTTCCTTCTCTTGTTGTAACTCATGCATTTCAGACCACCCGAGGCAGGTATAGAGGGACACAACCAGTGTTTGTACTGTAACGTGTACAAATTACAGACAAAAGTTATTTCCTTAAATATTCTTGTGAACAAACAAAATAAAGAACAAAAAGCATATGCTGTAATGCCAGTGGGATAACAATCAATCTCACAACTACAGGTAAATTAAAATAAGAAGGTACTCATCAATAATTTATGTAAATATCACAATCTCCATACAGCTTTTTACATTTCACTAACTTTACAAAGAAAAGCATTGTGTACTTGGTTCAGCAAAACATGCTAAGATAAATTTGGGGTTTTTTTATATTTTTTCCTTCTCAATTTATAAGTTTGTGCTACCAGAAAATTAAATGTCTGTTTTCCTGTCCCCCACATCAAGACAGCACCAGAATTTGCTTCTCCTTAATCGGATGAAGAATTATGTCTATGAAGTAATCAAATTTCCCTTGAATCAGCAGGTTTCTCAGTTTGCTTGCTGCATAAATGGATAAGAATTTAATGATTCCAGGCAAATTATTCCATTCAACAGTGGAGTGGAACACTTTACATGACTTCATCTCTTGCCACAACAGTTTTTGCTGTGGGGATTTTTTTAAAAATCCTTTTCAACATTTTTTTGATTATGGGAACTTTAAAGTTTGGGAGGCAGAAGGGACCATTTTTTTTCAATCTGAAATAGAGAGGCTCTGCAAGAATTCCAATAGTTCCTCTCTTCATTGTTACCTGGAATTTTGAGCCTTTTAGTATTTTGAGGCAATGAAAATTGAGGAATATACTGACATCCAAAATTACATCCTCAGCCAACTATTAGAATGCTGTGAAATAAAATATACGATTTCTATCAGCCATATCTCAACCTCCAAAACACATATGGATTTCAAGTCTTCAGCATCATGTGATTCATTCTTGAGGATCCACTTCTGTTATTCTCATGACTTGCCAGTGTAGGCAGAGCTGGAGATGGTCCCCCAGTAGGATCTTGAATGAATACCAGCTTGCAGTATTAATCTGAGTGAAGATTTTTTTTAGCAGTAAAGTTTCATTTTCAGATTTGGATCATTCTGCAAGTGTTTCAAATGAAAACGTGGACTCTTCTGACAAAAATCCCTCAAACAATCAAAAAAACAAACAAACCCCCCAAACAAACAACAAAAAGACCCCCCCCCCAAACCCCAAACAAAACCAAACCAAACAAAAAAAAAAAAAAAAAACCAAAAAAAAAACCCAAAAAACACTCACCAGAAAAAAAGGGGGGTTGTGTCAAATCAGGGAAAAAAGATATAAACTGCATAAACTGCACACTAAAAATCACTGCTTCTGTTGAAAGCTGTCTGCTGCTTATTAGCACTATGAATTAAAAGTTTAATGCATTTTTGTGCTCATCATAAGCTGGTCTGTCACATTAAATACAGTAATTTTTTTTTAATTGCTTTATTGTCAAGGTGGCTGTGTGCCATCAAGAGAAAGGAAAATAGAATCTGAGCCCCTATATACTAATTAAGCCAGATGGATGCTTTTTCTAGAACAGATATAATCAAGTATTAATCATTGGGGAAGTTACAACTCCCTGGAGTCTCCTTCCTGGAGTTGGTCCACACAAGTTGTGTTGAGTAGACCAAAACTCAACAGAACATCAATGAAAGAGAAAAACAACAACAAAAAAGACTTTAACTGCAAAACAAAATAATTTGTTATGCTATTTGAACTAATTACATACCTGGAATGTACGACCACAGGAGATATAGATGCTGCCACTGGATCTGACTTAATTTCAGTTATATGAGGCTCAGTCCTCTAGTATCCAGCAGGATCCTCAAAGAGTGATTCAGTGTTCTTGCAGACTTACCATGGAGCAGCAACAACCAGAAAATGAAAAGGCATAGGCAAAGAACATATCTAAGGTGATCTCAGATGCCATGACAGTTAATTAAAGGCTGCTCATTAGGAATCTCTTAGCTGGGTGTCAGTACATTGAAGAGAAAAATAACTTTGAGTATTTGAAAAAACCCAGAGAAACTGGTATTAGGTAAGGGTAATGGGGACTCGATGGATCAGAGATAATTCAAATCCCCACTTACAGTATTGTCCAGTTATGGGTAAGACTGTGACAATCTCCTTTTCACTGTCAAAGGCATTTCTGCAAGCTCTGTAAGATTTATGGGGCAAAAAAACTGATAAGGACGACCATGTTGAACTATATCCTAGTGGTCTGAGGACTCCCTGTGTTCTAGTCTCTTAGAAACCTTTACGCTTACTGTATTAAAGAAAAAATAGGTGTGTGCTACCCTGGACACAGGGATAAAAAGTTGTTTTTGAAACCATTGAATTAAATTATTCATTATGTTGGCTCCTCTGGTTGTCACAGACTTGAATAAACCACCATGACTGTGAAATCCTGGACAAATGTTCTTTAGAATGAACTCAGTCCTTTTTCAGGGTCTTCAACTGGGTGGAAACATAATGAGTGCTTGTATATCTCTTCCAATCTATCTTTGAATTTTGAGGTTGTTTATACTCACTAAGTGGCCAGATGGTTATATGGAGTATTTGTAAGCAAGTGTGTGGGGAAGTTTTTGGTTCAAAACTGGAATTGTCATTTACTTAGAATGCTATCAGGGTTGGAGAGTATATTGCCTAAATTTATCTCAAATTATGCTGATTTTGGGTTGTCTCAATTTTATCCTTTGGTTATTTCAACTCTAAGTCAGAAAATTCTGTAGCATGTCTATTGGCTGTTTATAATGTTGGCTACTGAATTCTATATTAACCTTACCTTAATCTTCTGGGCTTCATTATAATACAAATAATTAAAAAATCGTAACTCGAGTAATTGAATTCATAGTATTTCCTGTCTTCTCCTCTCCCAGGCCTAAAAGCATTAGGAAGGTTCTCAGGAGAAAAATTCAACACTGAAATGGCTCCCACTCAGAGAGAGACTCCTAATTTCTGTTAGTTAAACAGAATGACAAGCTGGCCTTGTGACTTAATCTGTGTCACAGAGGCAAACACTAACACATCATTCATATTAAGCTACTCTCCATGGTTCAGAGAGCTAGGGGCAAACCTGGAAGGTTTTACATGTAAGAGTAGCCCCTGTCTTCTCTTTTTCTGACATGATTAATTGGAGTCTTACACCTTGAGCTTTTACAGGTACTGGTAATATGCCCTTGCAGACATAAGTTGTTTCAAAAAAGCAAAATTGGAGTTCCATGCTACGTGACTAATTAGTATAAGCAAATCTTGTCTCATAGCAACCTAGATCTGATGATGAACACCTGCCAGCCCAGATGGTTTGGGGAGGAATATTCTAGTTTAATAGAATAAAGTACTGCTGCTGAGTTGCTTCAAACTATTATTCAACAGGAATTTTGGAAGAATTCTGAGAAGTGATTATGGTGAAATCTTAACAAATAAGAATCTCTAAAATTGTCATGCTCAATTGTCATCACTTGTCAAGGTATGACTTCTAAATAATGCATGGCTGTTACATCTTACTCTGTCTATGTGTGCTAACAATAGTATTGAATAGGCATAAACTTGGGAATACTGCAAGACCAATAAGATCTTCAGAGTTACAAAATTTGTTTTCATATTAAAAGATTTTATGGTATTAATCGCAGCCTATAGTTCTAAAAAGCTATATGTATAAACTTTTAGAGGAGATTATTATAGGAGATTTTTGTAAAATTTCAAATAAAAATTTTAAATATATAAACTCTTGAATATGGATTGACTGGAATTTTATAACTTATGGCAATAGTTCAGAATAGGCATGTGGAGAACTCTAAAATATATCTGTGTGCTAGAGGTATTGCAGCAACCTCATAACTTACAGATTAAATTCTGATCTCACTGATATAAAAGATATCAGTATTTCAGCCACCACCAAACATGGGAAAACTTAAAAATTTCAACAATTTTTTGTTGTCTAGAAATTTTAAAAGAAGATGAACTTATCTGAAGCTCTTTCATTAATTCTGTTTATTAAACTTTATAGAGATTAAGAAATCTCTGTGAAGAGACCTATGTTATTAGTTTCAATGAAAACTCTATATCACAGTTCCTTCTTCATTTTAAAATGAAACACCAATTTTTTCTCAAATTAACAGATTGACTTTTCCATTGTTACATAGTTTGTTTCAGTATTATTATTATATATAAAAAGCTGAATACTTAGTAATATAGATAAGAAGGAATTCCTCTTGGAAATTTTGTGTACTATGTATTTTGTCTTAGATGTATTTATGATACTAATTAATTAATATTGCTGCTTAATTTTAGCGACGGCGAGGCAGACTGATGATAAAAATGTTCAGGGTTAAAAAAACCCAACCGTTTCTTAATTATTGTACCACTTTTCATGTATCTTCCCTTCTTTTTGTAAAGCCATTCAATATGAAATACGAAGAACTTATTTAAAAAGACTGGTTTATTATGAAGTCCCAGAAACAATTTTGGCAGGGATTACATATGCTAATATATTCCCCAACTGGAATTTAGGAGTTCTAGGCTTCCATGAGTCAGAAGAGAAAAAAACAAAGCTTCAGGTTTTGTTTCAAGTTTTGACTTAACAGCATTAACAGTAGAGCCGTGGTTTTTCTCAGTAATCTAAGAAGAGATCCTTGAGAAAATACATAAGGTGCACAAATGCATATAAATCTATTTGCATTCCCTTTCCCTGATGGAATCAACACTTAAATATATCTAAGAACTAAAGTGAGGGTCTTTCACCAGTCGCTTGTCATTCATTGCAGATCTAGAATACAATTAAATCTCTTAACACATTCCAGAGTTGTACTTGCTTAGAGCCCTCAGCTGAGAGAGAAAAAATAGATCATGTCACGGGCTACTTAGGACTGGAAGAACAATATCTTCATATTATAGAGCAAACTCCCTATTTCCTCCAAATACCAGCAAACCACAAGGCAAAAGAAAGTGCTAAACTGACAAGAAAAGTGTACAGGGATATGTCAGGCTGCAAGAATAGCTCAAAGCATTTCTATCAGAACATACAATGTATATTTTGGTTAAATTGAAGAAAAACTATCCAACTTTCACTCATCATCTTTTTAAACTACCATACCACAACTTACACTGCAGGATTTTGCTTAGGAATTTTTCCTCTATTTTTTACTCTGTTACTCTTTTTTTTTTTTTCTTTACAGGAGAGGCAAGGCATAGAACTGTATTATTTTAAACTACTTTATTTTTTCCTCTTTGTTTTCACAAAACTAGCAGGTGTGATCCTACGATACAAAAGTGGTAAGTATAAATTCAAGCCTCTGTGATCAACATCTGAGGCATAACTTTGCTCGATAATGAAAAGTCAAGAAAGTTGTTTGTGAAACACATTCTGGTTCTTTCTTAAAATAAGATAAATTTAGAAAATATTGCACGTAGCTGCTTACTAATAATGCTGAGAGCAAATTCACAATAGTGAGCAAATTACAAAACTGTCATTAAGTCAATTCAATAGCATCAGATACCTAAAAAAATGTATTGAGTCTTCAAGACTAAAGGCTGGATTAAAACTGAGATATAGTTATACTTGTATACTTGTAAAGATCCTGAACAGGAGCTGAAAGGGAGCTCTGATTTCCCACTTCCACACTGGATGTCTTGCTACATACTACTTACCTCATTCTTAGACTGTTTGATGACAATGTTTTTAGCCTGAAGCACACAGGACAGAAGAGATGATGTCATCAAAACCAAGCCTGACAGACATTTCAGAAGGAATGTGATGAAAATAACATAACTGTCAGCCAAGTGTTTCTTCAAACCAAAGTCCTTGGAAACCAAAAAACCCTTTAAATATGCATAAATGTGCATGTGGGCTGTGTATATACGTGCAAATATTTAACACAAAATAAATAGAAATTAGGACGGAGGGAAGAATATCCAGGATAAACCAGTATATTTTGAATGTCAGATGACATTTTTTAGGCTGATGATGTGACCACTTGCTGAGATTTCTGAGCAGATCTCCATACCTGATCTATTTTCAAGTTCTATATCAAATTAAAAACTGAACTAGAATATGAATTTTCTCCTGAGAGGAACGGATTGGCACATGAAATCCATTATAGCAGTGTATGAGAATTCTTGTATAAATGACTAAATATATGTGAATATGTAAATATGTCTGTGAAATTGCAATGAGTCACTCTGCCAGCATTGTCACTGGAAGGTCATGACCCTTCCAGTTCAGTACAGCAGAGTTTAGAAAGATCTTCCTCCAGGATAGTATATAGACACCACTGTAATCCTGAGTAGCAACATAAGAACCAGGAATTATTCTTGTAGGAAATTAGACTGTCATGAATGAATTTGAGTAAATAAGAAGCTTTTTTTCTTTCACTGTAATTTTTAAAGTATGTTTTTCTTTTCTTCTTGACTTTAACATGTGTGAACATTTTTTTTTGCTATTCATCGCAGCGATTGCTCAGTACTTCTATTTGCTCCCTCTTCCAAGAACTGACAGCTGCCTCAGCTGATCATCAGCTCTGCTTACAACTTCTCTTCAGAAAGAGTTCCTCTTTTATTGCAGTGCCATGATACATTCAAATGTCTACTCTCTCAGATGAAGGGAGAAAACAAACCAAATTAAAAAAAAAAACCAAAAAAACAAAAAAACCCTGAGTGCTTTCAGAGCTACATTTAATATCTACAGTCCTGTCTGGTCTGCTTGGGAATTGTTAATGTTATAAATAGAGGCAGAAAGGCAATTTGAAGTAGGAGATGAATTGCACTCTGCTAAACTGCATGAGACAAAGGTATGCATCTACTGCTCTTATGAGGAAATTATGAGCCATTGACTTAAATTCTCTGGAACAGCATGATTTGCAACAACAGTAAGAGTTCAACCTGATGAGTCAGTCTAAAAAACACTGAAACCATTTCATTCCTTACCCAGTTCCTTCCTTCTTAAAGGTAGTTCTTTTGTAAACTTGGAGTGTCAATTCTAAAAGGTCATATCTGAAATTTTATTTAATGTTTTCTGTGCCATATGTTCCATCCTTCAATTAGGCAGCAATATAATAAACATGAAAAATAAGGCCTATTTCTTTTTCAGTCAACAAACTCTATGTTCTCACTTTCACATGAGGTGATAGAAGGAAATT
Organism: Daphoenositta chrysoptera; assembly: GCA_013397915.1. Taxonomy (NCBI): domain Eukaryota; kingdom Metazoa; phylum Chordata; class Aves; order Passeriformes; genus Daphoenositta; species Daphoenositta chrysoptera. Next base: position 1,861,543 of record VZRO01003607.1, on the reverse strand, counting down.
TTTGTTTAACACTATCAAAATATAACATAACCTACCTAAGACATCTCAAAAAGACGTTCCAATAACTTAACATAATTTATTTAATTTTATTCGAATAAAAGTTTACTAAAGGGCAAAAAATCAAAAAATATACATCTGTAAAGAAATTCAGTGTTCAGTACTAGAAAAGGGTGTCATGTCATTCTTGTACAATCATATTAAGTCCAAAAATCTATGCATCTTTTTTCTGTTTGCTCTAAATATTCAGAACTATTTACCAGAGGCATTTGTAGGAACAACTTCCTTCTTTTCAAGTTTATTTAAAATTGTTACTGTGCAATGAAAGCTGGAAGGTATGGCCACAAGATGCAATATAATGTCTCATTTCTAGCTTAGTCTCCTGGCCCACCATAGCATCAAGTTATCTCCAGGATCAACCTCAGTTCTTAGTATTAAAGACTGGTGAGCAGCAGAAAATCTCTTAGGAGCGTTCTTTGGTATTATAAATTAATCATTTAAACAAGTTCCAAGTTTTTTTTAAATATTTATTTTCTACAGACATTAAAGAAATGTTCTTTACTGGCATGAATGCTACAGAAATCAAAGTTAAATTATTTTAACATTTGTGCTGAAGGTGTTTGATCTCTCACCCAGTCAGGGATCAGAAATAATTCACAGAATCAGAGAATATCAGGTTTGAAGGTACCTCAAGGATCATCTCAATCAGCCTTTTTAATAAAAGTGTGGTCTGAGCAAGATGGCCCAGCATCCTATCCAGATGAATCTTAAAGTTGCACACTGCTAAGGAAATCCAGCAATTCCCAGGAAGATTATTCTAATGGCTGTTTGTTCTCATTGCAAAAGGTATGACTGCAGTATGAATATTATAATAGTTCAATTGAATTCATGGCCTTTTTAATCGATCCAGTGAAAGAATATTATTATTGGACAGACACACTCATAGCAACAAGACAAGAAGAGTTCATCATAAATATATTCACTGTAATGTGTTAGTTAATTTATCCATTATGCTATGAAGATATGAAAGCTTTCTAAAGCTTTTTAAACATATGAATGGAGCAATAACTTTGATGAGGAGTCGAGAATGAAATTTTATGGATATGTTGTCTGACTGTAAATGAGGGCAACAAATCAAATAGAACAAAATAAAAATGATAGAAATTCAAATTCACTAGTTGTTCTAATTATTGTTTGTTTGTTTGTGTTTTGCCTAATGTGCCAGTCCCTTCTGAGAGACAGAATCAGAGTTACTTTTCAAAAGAATAAAATTAAAATATAAATTACAAGCACTCTCTCTGAATCTTGATTGAATGTGGGTGCCAGCAAGAGGCATCAGGAAACTGTCATAGGAAGGTTACAAGGAAAGGCTCTGAAAATCAGGAATGCTGGAAGGGTGAAATTCAAAGGCATTGAAATTGTAATTTGAAGGACAAAATATACATATGCATATCGATTCTCTGAGTTTCTTTGTTCTGCAACCAAATAAAAATGCCATGGAAGTACTGACTTGGCAGGTCTTCCAGTGCTCCCATTACTGGTAGAACTGGAAACGCAAAGTTACTTGAGCTTATATTTCTTGTAAGATTTTTCAGGGAGGAAAAACTCTGACAGCTGTTGAAAGCTTTCAGCTGTTATTCTGTAGCCACAAAGAATTGAAAGGATAAAAATCTTCTTTTTCTCCTTTCTCTTCACACTTTCTGAATATGAGGGTGGTACTGAATGACTGTTGTCTTTGAGACACAGATTTCTGAATAGTCCTCCTGGATTAGTATCTGTATATCACTTGTAAATAGACAAACACAGGTCTACATCCACGGCATAAAGCAATGCCAAAGCTCCTCAAAAGAGGTGGACCAAAGTGCCTCGGCCTTTTGGATTCAATCTGTATTCACCGTAGAGATACAAGTGGAATTTTTCTTCTTCATCTCACTGATTATAGATGGATGCATACTGCAGTCTCAGGGCATCTGTCTAAGCTTGTAACTCCAAGTCTAATGATATCTGTTGGCTTAGAGACTCTTCAGTGATTTATTTTGGTCCTGCTTCAGTGCGACTGCTGAACAAAGTCTGGATCTGAGCAATCCTACAAGGTAGCAGGATGCACAGTTTTTTCAGTGGACTGTATTCAAACTCAGTGTAGGCTGTTCAGACCAATTAATCATATTTGTTCTAGACCAGAGCTCTTGGGCATAGTCAGGCTTTATATATTAACTACTAGAAACAAATTTTGAAATGTTTACATTAAAAATCCATCGGCAGCAGTGAATGACTGTATGCTTCATGCCGTTGTGTAAACTTTCTACCGTAAGCACAAAGAGTGCTTAAAATGTTAATGGGGAGTCCAGAAGTCCTGCAAACAAGGAAGAAAAATGGAATATTACCATATTTTTAATAGTAGATAAATGGGATGAGAGAAACTAGTTTTCAAAAACAAACCCACCATTCAGACTTCACATATGAAATAATCTAAACACACATTTATTGATTTGATTTCCAATCATAATTCAATACTATTAAAGAAAATATATATTCTTCTATCCTAAACAGTGTCCAAAGTATTTATACATAAACAGTGCATATACAACTATTCTACAGGAACTAAAGCCAAATTCCAAACTCTGCTACTCAGTCAGCAAACAAATCATGATGCAAATTTGCCCACATAGAATCCACAATTTAAAAAGTTTAGTAACCAAACCTTTCAATTCCGTGCACATTATTAATATGAAAGAAACAGAAACCTGCAAAACTTACCTAAGAATAAGCTGGATCTTGATTGAATTGAATTTATCATAGGTAGAGCATTCTCTCCTACATAATTACAGGAGAGACTTCTTTCCTTGGTTCTTCTCACAGGATTGTGTTCTACTTCTCCATCTTGTAAGTAAAATAAATGTACTTAAAGATTTTTTATTCTACCCTGACATGTCCATTTTTTTCTCAAATTGTGACAAAAACCACTTTCAAACTACCTAAGAATACATCATAAAAAGTGTTGTCTACTTAATTGAAATACATATTTGATAATGTAGTATGATTGTAAATGGAAAATTATTGAGGAAAGGAATATTAAATTTAATGTTCTAAGTTAAAAAAAAAATAGTGTAAGCTAGTAAATATACCCCATAATATTAATCAGAAAATCAGTTTCTAGGTACTTGAGTACTGATTTATTGCACATTTTATTGTTTTATTTTTTATTTTGAGTATATTTTGCTCTGCATCTTTTCTGCCTCTTTCTGTTTCAGTTCTAGAAGGTATCTTTGAAATCTAATGAAAATCAAAATTATAATACTGCAGTTGCTTCCACTAAAAATACTTATTATAATAGATTTTCTGAATTATCCAGAGATACATCTCATAAATATTTCTCAGATGAGCAGGTCTAAATATTGTTTGTCTGTGAAGTGTTGGGGACCATCATTATTGAAACAATAAAAATGAAGTAAAAAGAGTAGCAATTATGTCAATAGCAAGCCATGCTGCTAGGTTTGTCTTGAACTGCAGAAATTAAGATATTCAAGGGCTACTCTTATAAAACAATTATAAAACTATTACAGCTTTGGAATTTGGAGATAGAACATACTGGGGACATTTGAGCACTGAGAAGGACGATTTCAAATGCAAGGTATAATTTTCAGTCTGTAATTAAATACATGTGGCATAATACACCAAATTAAAACTCTAGTATTTCAATGCTACTGAGTCAAGTCATTCCCTTGACACATTTACTCAGGGAAACTTGTGTGAGCAGCAAAAATGGAGAGAATACCAAAATCCAGAGAAAAAGTGACAGAAAAATGTACATTAAGCAATACTTAACTTTTGTGGTTTGTATTGTTACACAAACAATTTAATACTCTAGAAAACATCTCAGAAAAAATGCAATTGGTCTGCAGATGTACAATCATTTTATTTTTAGGCAAACTGATTATCATAAGCAATTGGTATCCAGAAGAGCCAACGCTCAGGAAGCAAAGAAATTAGAAGAAACTGTATGGAGAATAATATGAGAAAAAATCAAGTCACCATTGAAGAAATGGACAAGTGAATTGCAGTAAGATCATTTGCTACCGCTATAATAAAAACAGGGAATTGGAAAAGATATTTGAAGATCCTTTTATTTGAAGAAATCTAGATTCATAGAAGTTTATAAGAAATGATACTAAAAAATATTCCATCTTGTACATAGGGACTTCTCACTAGGTCATACAGTGACAGGACAAGGGTTATGGCTTTAAACTGAAAGTAGGTTTAGATTAGAAATGAGGAATAAATTCTTCAATATAAGAAAGCTGAGACATTGGAAGAGTTTGCCCAGAGAAATTGAGGGTGCCACACCCCTGAAAATGTTCAGGGCCAAGTTGGATGGGACTTTGAGGAACCTCGTGTGGTAGAACATGTCCCTGCCCATGGCAGGGGTGCTGAAGGCAGATGATCTTTAAGGTCCCTTCCAACCCAAACCACTCTATGATATATTTGTCTGGGACTGCACACCAGTAGCTACTGGAGGCTGCAACAATTAATGTTTTCTCACCTATAATGAAAATTTCAGTTATTAAAGAGATGAAGCCTGGGTGTGACTTGGAAGAAGGAAAAATGATGTATTTTGAAGGCACTTACAACAATCTCAATCTTTTTGCACTGAAACTAGTCACAATTCCAACATGACTGTAAATACAGTCAGGAATACAGTCAGGAAACACATTTCCAAGTGTCTGGAAGAAGAGAGAGAAAAAAGCAATACCTCAATGTATTGTATGTTTCTATACAAAGATTATAAGGAGAAGATCAATCTTACTTTGAAGTATGTATGGGATGCAACTAGGATTTTCAGAGGGAGTAAGCTGTTGGGAGTACCATGGACCAGCTGCTGGCTAAGGGACAGAAATTGCACGACATGCTAGGCCAGAGAACTCAACAATGTAGGCCCATCCCAAAATCCTCAAGCGAGGCAGCAGAACATACCTGGAGATTGTGGTCAGGTCCAGTCAGGAGTCCTAATCAATTGGCTATTTCATCTTAATGAGACAGGTCCAAGTCAAGTCATCAAGCCTGTCTGAAGGAAAAGCTTAGGATGAGATGCATCAATTTACTAACAGATAGACTGTGACAAGGCAGAGCTAGAAGAGCAGTCTGTAGGTCAGGATCAGTATCAACAAGGCCTATAGCCAGGTTATAACTGAGCTGCAGCCTACAACTTTTCTGGTATGCCCCAGGCTGAGGTTAAATAGAGCTCCTGGGATGACTGGTGTGGGTGGAGGCTCCAGGTGAGTCTGGTCAGGGCCCTGAGAGAAATTAATGAAAGAGAAACTTCATGTTATTAAATTCTTTTATGGTGGAGATATATTTAGAGGGGGGGTTGTTGTATGAGAAGTGAAGCTGGGTCAAGTACTAGAGTAGAACAGACAGAAAACCCAGGTGGCAATATTTTTGTCTTCCAGCAGGACAGATCAGAAGTATTCAGAAGATGATTAAAACATCAATAGAGAGATGTCCAACTTTATTTGGTCTTTCCTTAGGAGTGAGAGTTTGGCTGTTCTTCTAGCTGGGAAAGAAATGAGGCAACAAGATAAGCAGAAATGTAATTTGCACACTGTCTGGGAAAATATATTTGTAAAAAATTAGTAAAAGCTGTTTTTTCCTCACCTTTTGTATTTGAAAGGTGGTGCAGTGGTAAGTGCTTCCCTCAGAAGTGTTCAGTTTAGTTATTAACTTAGTCAAACACATAGGTCATATTTCAAGAAGAAATACTGATAGGACAGGGAAAAAGCTGAAATGAAATTATTTGCTATGTGCAAACCCAATATTGTCAAGGAATTTACCAAAATAAATTAGGAAAACCTTAGAAAGGTAGAGTTGCCAACCATTTAGGCAATTAGATAATTCCTGGTACTTTTTCCAAAGGTTTAATGGGGCAGTGGGAGTGACCCTCTGGGAAGCCCTCCTTTAAAGGGCAGCAAATCTAGAATCCCTGCTGGCATTTTCATCTGGTTTGTGCTGTCCATACTCTAATTGCTTGCATATCTTTCTTCTGTAGAACAAGGTAATACAAGTTTTTGTCTAAACCAGATAAAGCTGTGATGCTAGGATACTATTCCCATCAGGCTGTAGGATTTTATAGCTAGAAACGTCAAGGTATTGAAGGAATAGTAGGGAGAAAGAAGAATACCAGCTTCAAAATTGTGTTTTCAAGAGCATATTCCAGCTTCTAAATTCTTTTAAGGTATTTTCATATAAAAACAACTTATTGTGCCAAATTTTATAGCAGAGTTGTTCCATTTTCTTGCTCACTCACTTCAGATGACAGGCTCACTTTGACAAGATTTTAATTAGTTTCCGTATGTGATCTTTTTGTACCATGTGGGTCTGAAATTTTCTTTGTATATGGAAAAAACCCAGACAATTTAAGCAATTGCAATTACTTGCCTGCATCAGTTCTAGCATTCCAAAACCAGATGGCTTTGGCAGTTTTTTTATTCTTCATTTATAGGGATATGTTTGATACATATAAATGTATATAAATATAAATGTGTTATTTATATTTAACAACACAAACTTACATTGTACATATATATGTGTATGAAAACAATACAATATACAGATTTTTGTGCATATATAACAAATACATGTATATACATTTATGTGTCTATGTATATTTACTGTTGTTGTCATTCCACATTGTTTGGGTAGACATTTTGCTCTCTGAGTAACACTATTAGAAGAAGAAACAAAGATAGACAGGAGGTCAACTGAAGGATTTTCAGCTGTTAAACTCAATTACGAGCAATGACTGAAATGAATTTTAAAATGCCTTTCCTTGAAGGGTGAATGTACTCTGGTCTCCAATATCTGACATGACAATGCTTGCAGGCACTTTCTGAGACGAAGTAAGCTCTGCTTATTATTTTATTTGTTCAGGGAGGAGTAGGGTTTTTATTGTTTTGGGTTTTTCTTTTGCATCAGTTTCCTTCAGTTTTCATGGGAGCACTGAAAACCACTGTCAAGTGTACCATAATTTCCTGTATTCCCAAGAAGAGCTATTAATCTGACAGAAGCAATTAATTTACAATACACAAAGCATAAAAATGTTTTATTCAAAGTTGCGACAATTTAAAAATGCAAAATGAAATGTCAGAGGACAATTTGGTATAAATTACAGGGGAAGAAACCCAGCACCTATTCACAAGAGAAAATGATTGATTACTTTTTTTTAAACCCATAAAATTCAAATGAAAGAAAGATATTTTCACTTTCAGGTATTTTCTCTTATTCACTGTATAGTTGCCGATGTATTTCCAATTATATAATTATCTGCTCTGCAGAACTTCTAGGTTTGAAGACTTATTTTTAAGGAGTCTGAATAAAAATATTTCCATCTCACTACTGAATCCATAATGAAAAGTCTTTAGAATAAATTCTAAAAATGCTTACTACCTACAATTAAAAACAAATGTATTGTTGGTAAGGATTTTAAATTTTTTTAATTTTTTTTTTTTTATTCAAAAAAATAGTGTTCCATTCTCTCTGGAATTTTCCACTTGCAACAAAAATAATTTTAAAACTTATAACCTGGTACAGAAAACCTCTCATGCACTTGCGTAAATTAGTAGCAAATCACAATAACATTAACAAATTCATAGATTTTGCCCTGGAAGAAACAAATAGACCAACTAGCCTGGCACTTTGTATGACAGAACTGGAAAATTTAATGCACTTTTTCCTTTAATAAGTCATGTAAGTAATCTTTGACTAAAAACAGGTCTTCCAGAAATCTGATTTTGACTTCATTACTTCAAGTTATAGTGTATTGATCAGTTGAGTGTTTTTACCCATAAATACTACATGAAAGTAATCCTTGATTTATGGGATTTAAATATATATTAAAAATTAAGGACCTATTTTCTCCAAAGGAAGATATTTTCTCATATCAAAATCTTGCACAGGGGCATTGCTGAGGGATCTAGATCATGCTAACATTCAACTTTGTTCTTCCTGCAGATGGCCAAAATTCTACCCATGTGAGTATGGGCAAAATGGATCTTAAACTATAGTGATTTCAGGAGAAGCCTAATTTTATAAGGCAGACTTAAGTAAACTGATAGCACTCTACTTTGTAATAGTAACATAATTCTGGTCCCGTCATTCTTTAATACCATGAAGATTTTAAAATGCATCTTATGATTTTTCCTGATTTGCTTTATGAATTTAATTTTTGAGTTCTGAGAAGGTATATTAGGTTTTCAGGACCATGTCAAACAAGAAGCCTTTTCATACATGTAACACTAGGTCGCATAATTATGGAATAAGATTTCAGATATGAGAAACTGAAGATGTTTTGTATGTATGATAGTGAACAATTTTATGGATTTGGTTGTGGGCTTGATTTTTTGGGGGGAGTGGGCATAGCAGAGTAGTTTGTTTGGGTTTTTTTTTTTTTCCCTGGAAGACAAGGAAAAGATGTTTGACAAGAGCACCAGGGTTCTGGTCCTTTTTCAAGTAAGTCTGACAAGTCTTTTTTAACAGATGTCAGCCTTGCCCTCAGTCTGTTGAAATTTTCTGTCAAATCTTATCACTAGTTTTAATGACAGTGCTAAAAAGTCTTTAATAAGAGTGATTTTACCCCTGTGGTCATGCAATTCAGTGAAAATAAAAAGGGCAAAAGTCACAATACAAGGCTTACAAGCTTGCCTGGTAGCCTCAGGATTCAGATTTGCTCTTTACTGCCCTATTCTCTTCTAGGAGGATTGTTTTTTTCATTTTTGCTATTATGATTGCAAAAGTCTTATCCCCCCAAGGTTCCTATTTCACTAGCTTTTGGGCAAAATGGTTGAGAAGAAAAATATTACCCCAGAGATTCTCTGAAGCCATAAACTGGAGAGAGTTCAAACTGCCAGAATATCCCACTTGTCTCACTGAAGGTGTTTCAAAGGCATGGAGAGCTGTGATTTTAGCTTTCAACCACACATAACACAAGAGAAGGGAAGATAAGAATTAATCTCTGGGGTTTGGTTTTTGTTTTTTTTTTTTTTTATTTTGAAAACTTGGAATAGGAAACAAAAGTAGGGTAATTTATATAAGAGGAAGCAAATGAACCCTCATTAGAATCAAACCCAAACATCTACCTCCCTCTTTGTTCATACACCAAGATGGAACCTCATTCAATCCCTCTATAGCCTAGAACATGGATTAGTGGTTACACTGCTCTCTAAACAAATATTTGAGGTAGTATTTGGCTTTTGTTTTTACCCTTAACATTTGGGGATGGGGAGAGGAATCTGAGGATTTCAAGGTGTGTTCTTTCTCATAAAGGAGGCCTTCTGGATCTTCTTGACAAAACTGTGAGTTGTTTTATATCCAAGGGATGCAAATTCATTCCCCATTTTCAGTAGAGATGTGTGTTGCTATGTCATCTTCTCATCCTCCTTCCTCAGTCTGCAGCTTGCATTCTCCTCTTCACCTGTGTCCTGGGTTGCAGTGTACTCTATTACCATCTACATGAACTGTTGAGACCAGGTGGGTGGTGTTCCTTGCCTCCTCCCTCCGGACTATCTCCTCTGAATGGGTTTCACCACATGACTCATAGATAACCCCTCCGGACTATGTTCTGTTAATGGCCCATCAAGGCCTCACCACATGACTGACAAAATTACATCATCCCATTGTGAGATGCTCCGCCCAGAGGGAGGAACCAAGCATTCCATCCTGGATATAAACTGAGATTTCGAACACCACAAGCAGCCTTTTCCACTGGATTCCCAGAGGATGAGAGCTACACAGCCATCCCTGGACATACCGAGACCAGACCCAGGATCACTGCTTTCAACATGACCGCTTCATTCAGACTGCTACCAACACCCTGCCCGACAGGGTGGCAGGTTGTAGTCTGACTTTGTCAGGGTTTTTTTTTTGTATTTTTTGCATTTTTGCATTTATTTTTACCTTTTCTTTTTTCTTCCTATTAAGTTGTATTTTCTGACTTGGAGTCTCTTATTGGTTTGTTTTCAAACCTTGGCAACCTGCTTGGCAAAGCTCCTGACACGAGCTGTGACTGGTGAGGAGAGCAGCTAATAGTCAGGGGCATTGCTCCACCAGTTTAACACACTGATGTGTTTCCTCACATGGCAAAATTGCCCAAGCAATTCTCCCACTGCTTCATTTTCACATTCCTCCACAAGAGCAGCATGGCCTCCAGTTCAAGAGGATTACTAAGCCCTGGGACAATATAGTGAAGCATAAACTGTTAACAACATCACTGAAAATACAGTCTATTGGGCAATGTCTCCTGAAAAAAACTATTAGGTGTCTTCCTTATAAATTCATCTAAATCAAAATATGCATATTAGTATAAGTATTACTAATAAAAAAATGCTAAATAATTTAGGCATCCTTATATTAGAATTTTATAATAGAAATGAGTTGCATTTTTACTCACAAAATACTACTACTTTTTCTCCTTTCATTCAACAGGCTTTTCAAAGACAATAAAAATGGCTTTACATTACTGCTTTATTTTTTTATATTTGAGATTTTATTTTGTGTATTGTAGAGCTTTTGTTTTGCTGCTCAAAATGGCAACAATTTTCGCTAAAAAATTCAGCCACTCTGGGTGTTTTATTCTCTCTAGTGTATTTGTGTAAATCTCCTACCACCATGTGCACCAACTTTGTTCATAAATGAGATTATGAGGTTCTTGTTTGTTTCCTTGTTTTCATGGTGGTCTTGTTTTGTTTTGTTTTCTTATGGAACTGCTGGCTGCATGATTACAGGCCATTCTAGCTTAAAAAAAATAAAAATTCTTGACTTTAGAAGGTTGTTAAGAAGACACAGGCTTCACAAATGGCTCCTGTCTTATAAATGAAGTCAACCCAACTACCTTATGCAAGCTCTGCTATTGTATATTACTGCATTCAGCCTTTTCTGTCTTCTGAGTGTGGGAGTTGAGAAAGAAGTGAGCAGCACACAAGGTTGTATAAAAGAGGAAAATTAGATTCCCAGTCTTTTCAGCCATCAATGTACTTCCTTAAATGTTTTAGGAAGTTAATGTGAGGGTACATGAAGCTGACCCATGTAAGAATAACTTTAGAGTATCAATTCTGTTGATGAGGATTGTGATCCCCTGAAATCTCTGTATCTTTGATGGTTCTGTGTAAGTGCAATAAAAAACCAAAACCAAACACAAAACCAGCCAGTAGCAACTTATTTAAGGGTATTAGGGACTAATTTCTAACCCAAAAAATCAGAATGATTGGAGAAGAGCTTTGACTGAGCATTGGAAAGTATGGTTTTATTCTCCACTCCTGATGAGGCTTAAAAACTTTCTATAGCATGGGAAAGTGAGCCAGACATTCTGAAATTCTGAGCAATTGTTAGAAATGTGAAACCATGGCATTCTATGTTATCCTGCCAGTGAAGAACTCTATTCTGTAAGGGAAAGTTTTTCTTACACTTTCAGTGAATAATAAAAATATGCATTTTTTAAAATTTGCTCAATATATTGAGGAAAATATGAATCATTAAAGAGTAACAATCTTTATATATTCTGTAGTATACTATAGCTATGAAATACTTTCTTTCCTTAAAAGGTGAAATTATTAATAGCATTTTTAAAATACTTTTGGCCTATCTGACTATATTTTTCTAATACAAATTGTTCACTTAATTGTTTTGCAACTACATCATCTTTTTCTAGGTCTCTGCTATTACAGGATATATATTACAATTATAAATATCTGTTCAAATATTCTAGAATTCTATATTAAAATATGATATTTTTTAATCAAAGTATTTTCATTATATAAAAATATAAATGTGCATTTATTATAAATATTAATTTAAATGCATAATACTAAAGTCATTTATTTATAATTAAAATTATAAATATTGCAACTTCACAGTCTCTTTTACGACCTGTTTATTTTAGTACCCTCTATTTTAGATCTCAGAACACTATAATTCATGTTCTAAATAGAGTTATGCTTCCATTTAGTGTTTGGCATTCAATTGTAGATATTCAGACACAAAACTAGAAAGCTTTGAAGGCAAAAGTATCTGAACCCTGACAGCTAAAAATGGATTTAATAGCCACTACAGGCAGATCTCTGCTCACTTCTTTAATCTATTTGTACTTTTATATACATCTGTTCACTTAGCACATAACTAAAAGATCAAGACAGAGTAGTAATTAGACAAGTGTAAAAATATTAGCCATTGTATTGTGTCTCCATTTCAAGGTGAAATTATAATGTTGGAAACTTAGAGAAAGGGAGATGACAGCTAATAGGTTTTCAAAACTAATGCTTAACTGTAAAACAAAATTATTACTTCATAAAAATGGAAGATCTCATAGGAGTGAAATTACATTACTCAGAATTTACAATATTTACAAACGCTTCTTGTCTTCATATACCAGTATATTATGAATTACTAAAGTTCCATGAGCAAATCAAAAATAAATTATTTCAGAACAAACAGCAATGCAGTATTTTTTGATTTTCAGTGCTTATGCACTCAATTTTTTAACTTGAAGTCATTCATTTTCTCATAAGGGAATTAAGTAAGCTGTGCTGCACAGTACTTAATGTAATATCCATCTTTGGTGACAGAAAATTAGTCAAGGTGTGAACCAGATATTCTGGTAAAGATTCACACATATAAACTAATTGATAAAATTTCTTGGGGAGAAATAACTAATGCAATCTCTTGGCTTCATTCCAGAGTGGGCTTTTATTTATACAGTTCACTTTTATAAAAAAAAAAAACAAACTCTTCCAGGAGGGCAGATGATCGTTCTTGCAGCTGGTGGAGATATATTTAATGCAAGCAGGAACTGCAGTGTGCTAAGAGCAAAGGGCACTTCTCCACAGCTGACTACTGGAAAATGACAGCACCTGATGGGAAGTTAGAAACAGCAGGCCCGAAGCAATATGTTGAAAGATGGAATTCAGACACCCAAGGCTCGAGACTGTCATCATGCACTGTGTCAAGCTGATAAAACAGAACCAGACTTGGCAGGCAATGAAGGTGGCAGCTCCAGGAACGTCCTCAGGGGACACCACAACTGTGGAGAAATCACCAAGGTGCACAAATGGTGAATCTTTCAAATCCATCTTCAAGTCAGAATTATTTGGTTTTAAGTGGCTGCTCTTCCTCTAATTTGGGGATGTAGTAAAGACAGACCTGCCACTTCCAGGGCTCTTAGACATGCTGCCATAGTCTAAATATTTAGATTATAATCAGCTATCCCTTCATGTAGGAATCACCTGACTGCCCCAGGAACAGGATTTATAAGTCTTAAAATAATGTAACCAGGAATTTAAAAAATCTCCTTTATTAAACTCTTCAATTAAGACTTAGACTTTTAAACCTTTTAGAAGTACTATAACACTTTTACACTTGTAGTTTATAAGCTGTATGCTGTTGCTCCTGTAAATTAGCATAAAATTATGAGTAAAGCTAAATTTTAGCAGAAGACATTAATTTCCTCAAACAGTAACAAATAGAGGTAAAAGAATATGTATGCCACCAAAACAGAAATATTGATTATTCGACTGTGTAATGCTGTCTGTAGTAAGACGACTAGTTTACATAAAGTAATTTACTGAGAGAGTGCACATATTTATTCTATTTTATTTATTTTTCACTTGTGCCAATTTGGAAAATTACACAATAACAGGTTAATTAAATCACAGAAGGAACTGAGTAGAATCCATGTCAGCAAATCAAACACAATAAAAAGATATTCTTTTTAAAATGCTTTGTAGGATTAAGTCCAAATGGCCTAACTTTCTCTGGCACTCCTTGTCCTGGTATGTCCTATTCTGATTTTAGGCATTGCCAAAGCCCCTACAACATGCCATCAAGAAACATTTCTTTCAATAAAAACTGAGCAGTAGTAATCAAGTACAGAATTAGACAGGATAACCTATTACTTAATACTGTTTCCTATGAAAACATTTCTACAAATATTTAATGATTAATAAACATATTTTAACTGTATTTCATGTAATTAATTATATGGCAATAGAAAGTAGCATTGCTTTTATTTTAAAAAAAAGTAAAAAATTTTCCCTTCAGATTTGCCACTACATAAGAAGATAGTCATAAAAGATGTTCTAACTTAGTAAGTTGGACTCTTAGAATGAAAACATCTGCATATTTAATTGTAAAAAAGGTCCAGCAAAATCCTCTCTTTCAAGATGCTCACTTGCTCATGGATTTTATTTATTTACTGCGGAGATACCTACTGTCTGCTGCCAAACCAAGTGTTTACTTCAATCAGTTATCTTGAACAAAAAGGAAAAAAATGGTCAGTGCCAAAGTACCTCTGAAGAATTCTTGGAAATGCTCTTTCATGGTTCGTACAGTGGCATCAAAATGAGCTATATAATGGAATTAGATTAATGAGTTACATATCTGGAAGAAGAGACATTTGAAAAATAACTATGGAGCTCAATGTTTAGTTGCACATTATTTTTTTCCAAAAAAAACCTTATGAAAGGACATTTATTCTTTTATTGAAGATCGTTCAAGCAGACTTTGTTTGCATTCATTATTATTATTTTGAGTAACAATAAAGGGGCATAACATAGAATCTCTATTGATAAGAGTCTAAAAATTGATTGAAAGACAGTTTCACAATATTAATGATTTTATCTGCTACCCATGCTGAAAACTACCTCTAGGTGTCTCAGATGCTGTTTGGAATATATTGTGTTCTCTTCAAGCATTTTCTGAATTCAGGTAAAAGCAGAAGAGCTATGTTTCAGGTAAAAGTAACAAAGAATCACAGAATATGCTGATTTGGAAGGGATCCACAAGAATCCCTTGAAAGGACCCACAGCACCATCCCAAAGAATCAAACCAGGTGCCTGAGTGCATTGTCCAAACATTTCTTGAACTCTGTCAACCTTGGTGCTATGACCACTCCTCTGGGGAGCCTGTTCCAGTGCCCAACCACCTTCTGGGTGAAGAATTTTTTTTCTAATATCCAACTGAGATCTGCCTTGACACAACTTCAGGCTCTTCCCTCAGGACCTGTCACTATCACCACAGAGCAGAGATCAGTCTACCTCTCCTTTTCCCCTACTAAGGATGCTGAAGACCACAATGAGATATTCCCTCAGTCTTCTCCTCTCCAGGCTGAACAGTCCAAGTAATTTGTTGAGGTCTGTCTGAAGGGCCTCTATGCCTTCAAGGCAGCCAACAGCTCCTCTCAGTTTTGTATTGCCTGTGAACCTGCTTACTACCCCTTCCAGTCCTGCATCCAAGTCACCTATGAAAATAGTGGAGAGCCCTGTGGAACCCCACTAGTGACAGGTCACCAGTCTGATGTCACCACGTTCATTATAGCCCTCCGTGCCTGACCCATCATCCCAGTGCCCACCCATCCTGTTTCTATCCATCTGTTTGCTTGACATTTTGTCCAGAAGGCTCCTGTGAGAGAGAGAGTATCAAAGTCTTTACTGAAATCCAAGGCTTCCCTTGACCAGCTAGGTGTGTTACCTTGTCATAAAAAGATTGATTGATAAGCAGGACTTTTCTCTCACCAAGTCCTGCTGGCTGTGACCAATGACTGCACTGTATTTCAGGTGTTATTCCTTACCTCCGAGAATAATCTTCTCAATCTTCTTTACCAGGACTGAAATGAGACTAACAGGCCTGTAATTCTTGTAATCCTTGCCCTTCTTGAAAATCAGGACAATGTTTGCCAGCTTCCAGTTGGCTGGGACCTCTCTGGATTCTCAAGACCACTCAAAAATCATGGAGAGAGGTTTTGCTATGACAATTTTTGTTTTCAATTATTCTGAGCTGAATATTATATTGAATGGTATGGGTCTGTGGGACAGGAACCTATTAATTGTCAGCACAACATGTCTGTAGTCCATTTATTTTCATTACTTTCTATATTCTAAGTGGCTTTAAAAACAATTGGCCAAACTAAGGGATGTCTTTTGCAGAATTCAATATATATTAATGGAATAGGCAGACCAAACCATTGTGATGACCTGGTAATTTCGGTATGGGACTGAGAATCAAAAAAAAAGTTATTTCTTATGATGAAAGCTTTTGGTGTGGAGGTTTGTGGATGGCATTTTTAGATTTCTTTGATGCTTCTTTTGAACTTTGGCCTTGCCCTTAGGTTAAGACAAATTACCAAATACTTATCTGGCTGAGACTACCAGTTCAAACTATTGGAATCTCCTAAATTCACACAACTAGGACAAATTTCAAAACCCATATGTTTTGAGTAGATCCGGTACTATCACATGGGAAATCACAAGTGCTATATTGCTCCTAGTATAGGAAACTAAAATTATTAGGAATCTGAAAATCTATGCTAAAAACTTGTCTGGGAAATAAAGTCACATTCAGATCAGATATATCAGTTGTAGGAAATGAAATAAATTAACTGTATTAGGAAATCTATAATGCATTTTGCAGACAGTAAAGAGTTATATTAACAGGTATATTTAAATTCAGAGAACATAATGATACAGAAGTTAATAGGATTTCCAGATTTAGACTTGATAAGATTTTTTTTTGTGAAAAACATTTTACTGTGTTTCAACTGAAGCAGGATTTTCCAGTAAAATGGAGTTAATGCCAGCAACTCCTTCAATTGTTTAACAACCTCTGACAAGTCTTCAGCACACACAGTGTTTTAATTAGACATCATAGAAGCAGGCAAATTGATCTCCCCTAGTTGACAAGTGCCAGTTAGTTTAAGGTGAAGTGCCAGAATTATTTCAGCTGGAGGGGAGTAGAATTAGAGCATCAGCTCAGCTCTGGCCATGAACTGAGTTTGTGTGTTATTACTGAAGCTAATAAGTTTCCTTTCTCAAGCAAGTACTTATGCAGCTGAATGGGTGAATATCAGTAACTATACACTGAGATCCTGCTTAGTAGAACTGAATATTAAATAAATGTATGGTCTGCTCTTTTCTAGGTCAAACTAACAGTCATAGAGCTACATGTGATTTTGCTTCTGCAGATGCTGACTTGCTCCTCATGACAGGCAGGGGATAAAACAGCCCTCAGCACCCCCTTTTTTTATGTCCTCAGTGCATAATAGGATTAAGCTTGTTGTAATTTAAAAACCTGAAACTGCATCTGCCTCATATATAGTGTTTTGTAAACAGTAGTTCTACTGAAGCTAAAACAGGGGTTGGTATGGAGAAATTTAAATAAGTCTGACAGCTCCAGTGATGCCACAGAGACTGAGCAGGCAGTGGCTTATCTCAAGCTGCTGCATTTCGGGCTGGGTATTTATCTTTGCTGGTGGAAAAGACAAAACCAGCAGTCACTCTGCTCTCTCTCGCTTATGTTCTTTTGCAGGATATAGCAAACCCCACCAACACAATCCATATGAAAGAGGAATATCATTCTTTTCTGGATTTAGGTCTGCTTTCCACCCTAGTTTTATCTTTATGCATTTAAAGGGTAAAAGGACTTGTCATAAATCTGTTGGTTGGTATATATGACTTTAGTAATGCCATCATATACCTTTTTCACAATTCTCCAGTGGATAGAGTGCCCGGAAAGTGAAAGTATGGGTTCATTTCCCTCTTTTCTGTGTAAAGATTCAGCCCTCTCACTTCCCGAGAATATTCCCTTGTTAACAGCCTACAAAATAAAATACTTTTGTAGGGCTCCAGAGGCTGCACTATTTATCAGCGAGTGTGTAGAAAGCCGTTTTAAGTTGCAGTGCTCACTTGCAACTGCCAAAGAAACCTGTACTGGTGCACATCTGTGTTTCCTGCGCAATATGTTGTCAAAATATAGCTAAGGTTCACTTGATGTCAGGAAGTTAAAAATTACTCCTGGGACCACCTCTTTTGAGTTACAGTAAAAGAACTTGAACATCTTAAAAGGACAAAGAAACATTCTGATATTTGACTGGGGGAGAGAAATTAGCTTCTAATATTATTATGTATTATTTATATTTTTGCTTTATGATTTATACCCTACTGGGACTAAGGACTGGGACACTGTCTGGATTTCAAAACTAAGAGTTCTGAATATGACTCCTAGTAAATAAAAGCATCTGGAAATGACTAACTGCAGGAAAATAAAGCGTATTTACGTGTGTAACTACTTAACAGAAATAATTGGGAGAAGTAACATCTTTCTATGTGGTAATGCCACATCTATCTTCTTCCAGCATAACTACTTGGCTTCTCATGGTAAACTAAATAGTTATGAAAAATAAAATAAAAATAATGAACTTTTTACTATGTGACAACTTTTTCTAGATCATAGTGAAATAGGATTTTTTAGAACAGATGGCTGAAAAATACCATATTCTGAATGTTTTAAAAGGTCTCTCTCTGTTGGAATTTTATTTAAGAGAAGAATACCAAGCTGTCAAGAGCATTTTGAAGTCCCATCACATTCTAAAAAATGCCTCTATTTATTACCAATTTTTTGTCCTTGCATATATTAAGTTTTTAGAATCTACATAAAGGTCAAGAAAGAAATTAAGTATTTCTGTTGTCTGAATAAAATATTTTAACATAATTTTATAAGGTTTTATTTTTGAAAGGGTTTTTTTTGTGTGTGCTGAAGTAAATGGATTTTTTATACTGTCTTCCTTGACTTTAGTATATCTAGCAAAGCATACATATTTCTGACTTCACCAAGCAGCCAGGGCTAAAGTCAGAAGAAATAATCACCAAATTTAAAACCAGGTAACCAAAAATAAGGTAGTGTTTCATGTAATGTGAATAGCTGCAAAATTCCTCAACCATTTTTGTTAACAAGGTGAGACTACTTCTCTTAATATTTCTCCTCTTTTGATACCAAAATAACGTGTCCGTTCTGGCTGTGAATGGAGTTACTTTTCCCCATGACAGCCCTGACAGTGCTGTGCTTTCCATGGGTGGCTGGAAAGGTGTTGATAACAACCAGCACTTTGGCTGAGCACCCCTCCAGTGCTCCCCCCTCAGCAGCAGGCTGGAGATGGGCAAGATCTCGGGAGGCAACACAGCCAGGATAATCCAAAGGAATATTCCACACCACATGATGCCTGCTCAGCTATAAAGCAAAGAGAAAATGTGTGTCATGGGCAGGGGGAAAACAAGGGGGGTGGGTTGGGGCATGACACTTGCCTTTCAGAGCAACCACGACATGTACTGAAACCTTGCTTCCTGGGAAGTGGCTGTACATCACCTGCTGGTGCGAAGTAGAGAATAAAACCTTTGTTTTCCTTCACTTCCATATTCAACCTTTGGTTTTGCTTTATTAAACTGCCTTTGTCATGAACCACAAAATTTTTTCAACTTGTTTTTTCCCCTTCCTGTCCTGCTGAGGAGGGGAGTGAGAGGATGTCTTGGTCGGCACCAGTTCTCCAACCAAGGTCAAGCCATCATAATTAGATATGAGAATAGAATTGCCTCCACACAGTTTCACAAAGGAGAAAGCACTTGTTTGCATTTTAATCTGCAGAACTGGCACTTTAGTTTGAAGTAAATATTCTTCTGTTTTGGTTGTGAAGGTTCCTGGCTTACAGCCTCAAAGACCTTTAGTACAGCTAAGATTGGTCCCTGTCCAATACCAGATACACTTTGGACCAGGTATTTTATTCAGGCATATAGAGAGGAACACAACAGCTCTTTCATGCTGTGGCCCAAACATATCCCTTGTGATGTTTCATACTCTTGATCACAAATTATTGAGCTGCAGATCTTGTTACAGAAAATACTGTGAAGGTCGCTACTGTGACAATATTCAAGTCACTCCAAAATATTATCTTTATGGTCCTCACTTTTGTATGAAAGCAGATAAACATGAAAAAATTCCAATAGCCATACTTCAAAAGATGAGCTTATCAAGGATTGTGGGTCCATCACCAATAGATAATGTGCTTTTTGGGGTAAATTAAAACATGTGTGCTTATAACTATGTCAGGAAATAACAGTGAGAGAATATTTCCCAAAGCACCTTCATGCTTCTACATAACTTCCAGTTAGAACTGAAAGTAGTGCAAGCAACATAAAAACATTCAAAATGTGTTTTGGGAGGTCTTTTTGAAGATTTTTATAGGTCATTTGAATTCAAGGTAAATTTAGCTTTTAAAATTGCTAACAGGAGATGCATTCTCAAGAGAGAATGTTTCCAAGCAGATGCACTTTTGTCTAGGTGAAAATTCTTTTTTATCTTGAAATGGTCATCCATCCTTAAAATATCTCAAAGAAATTTACATAATTCTCTAAATTCTATTCTTGCCTATTATTCATCCATAAAGACACTGTATATATGCCTGTGTTAGTATCTTATTTCAGTCTCAGAAAAAATGCTTTTATTCTTCCAAATAGAATAAAATGCATGAGCAAATAAACACTGGTTTTTGAGAATTCTTCTTCCAACACTCTTTTACATTTCTTTTGTGAATAAGTGTTACAGATTTTTTTGGTTTGGTTTGGTTTGGCTTCTTTTATTGTTGTTGTTGTTTCTATTGCTAGGGATTTTTTGGGGATTTTTTTTAATTTAAGCTACAATTTTAATGGAAGACAAAACACTACTTGTCACAGAACCTTTGCTTATTTATTAGGTGTATTATGCCTGGCTGTTAGAAGTGAAAAAGCTTTCACTATTTTAAAATCTTGCTCATTTTTCCCCATTTGAACTCCTGGAAAGAAGAGTGTATGTCACCAGCTCTTCCTAACGAAGAACATTTTGTCATTATTTGCATTATTTATATACAAGCACAGACATTCTACAGGCTATTTCTGAAGTTCACTGTTTTCCTCTGCCAGTGGACCTGGTATGGATATTGAGTTCTCTGACTTACCAAGAACTGCAATAGCTGCACAGAGCAAAGGATGATGTATACAAAGGTAGTAGGAAGAACCTTTTTTGAACCCAGAGTAGGACAAATACGTACAGAATAGTTGTTACTAGCACTGAAGATTTTTATGGTTGAGCCTGTGTTGCTTCATCAGTAATCCAGTTGACTCTCACTTGGCACTTTCAGGCACAAACCCAAAGGGATTGGAAGTTCACCTATGCATTTAAATTCAAGACCAACTCCATAAAAATATTTGCATACTTAACTGCTATAAATGGACATAAATTTCAATTGACTTAAATAAGAAATTAAGATTTTAAATAAGGTTACAAACTTTTATAGCACAAGAAGGTGCTTTAAGAAGGCAGAAATCGAGCCATGTCTTGGAAAGGTGGTGTTATATTGTAGTGGGAACACATTGCTCTGGGAGATGATTATTTCCCCCAGCCTTGCCTGACAAAAGCAGAGGGAAAAGAAGGGTATGATGTTTCCTTTTACTCAAAAGTCAGAGTCTGGATCACTGGTTCAGCATATTAGAGGTGTAAATCCTTTTTCCACCAGTGGTCATCCAAACTTGCAAATAGCTGCTGGAGATGTGGGGTTTGTGATATGACCTTCTTCACAATCTTTACGATTTTTTTGTTTTCCTCCTCTCTAACAGCCTAACTCTATCCCTCCTAAACCAACTGTCAGAGAACCAATTTTAAATGGTTTCAGAAACATTTTTCATTTAGTAATGTACTTCTAAGTATGTTGCATTAGTTTTCTGTGAATGCTTTTCACTGAGCTGACTACACATGAAAAAAACCTTTATAAAGAGGGTTTATACTACTGATGAACTTCAGGTTTCCCTAGGGGAATATGATGTCAGAATGGTCAAAGAACACTTCTTTCATGCTACTGAAATACCACAGCTGAAAACCAGTGCTACTGTGTGTGGCACACAGATGCTAAAAGCAACACTTCGGAAGGTGAACATGGTGAGATGTTGTTTGGATAATGCAACAGTGCATTCCAAGAGTGGCATTCACAATTAATTCAGCACCAGTGGTTGTCTAGACAAGTGTCATCATGTTTTATTTACCTCGCCCAACACCACTTCTTTTCCTAAGAAGCTTCTTATTTCACACTTCACACTTAGGCCTGCTCTTTGTACTGTTCAACATGAACAGCAGGAATCTGCCCCCCAGAGTGACACTTGTTTCACTCAGTCAGAAGGTGCATGTATTACTGAGAAAACGGCATGATCTGGCCTATGTATTTTAAAGATTTTCTTTCACAATGGTGTTTCATATTCATATTCTTTTGACCTTTTAGGATTAGCATTGCCTTTGAAGGAAGAGAGGAGAGAATCTAGTACATTTTCATAAAAATTCACATCTACTGCTGGTTTTTTATACCCAAATTCTCAAGTTTTACACTTTCCTCTTTTAAAAGTTCCTCTTTTCTGCCTCAATTTCAAAGTGATAAACATGCTTTCTGTTTGTTCTTATCTGCCTCCCACTTACACAAAAGTAATCCCTTTTCTTTTCCACAGTCATATATATTTAAATTAAAACAGGTATAGTTCGTTGACCACTCATATAATACCGTGGCTCATTTTGAGTTCTTATGTTCTGTTCTTTATTGTTTAATACTTGTTCAAAGTATTGAAGAATCCAAAACTTGTTTTGAATAACAACCCAAGCATCTTATTTGCCATTAACTGAAAGAGAAAGATAGAAGAGAGAGTATAAAGAAACTAATCACTTAGATAATAACATCTTTTTTCACCACCTGAGAAGTCAGCAACAGAATTGAAATGAGCCAGGTTATACCAAGAAATTTAGACCAAATGTAGTTTGTGAATTATTGTGGAAGATGTAAAATACAACAAAGAAAAACACTGGCATGCATTTATAAGTATAATCTTATAACTACAGGAATGTCTTTATGATTACCTTAAGGCAAATTGCTTTAAGAAGAAACAAATTTAAAGAATTTTTTCTCCCTTCTATATACTGCAAAGATTAAACATAGACTTTGATTAAGAAATGGTAAATGAGTATTCAAAGCTAATCTGAAAGGTTGTGCCTGTTTTGCCCCACAGCAAGTACTGTATTCAATACATAAGAATGTCTCAAATCATTGGTATGCATGACAGAAATCAGACAGAAGGATCTATGCCATATTACGGATGTTAATAAAATGTGAAAGATAGGAACCAGATTCAGCTGGGCCAAAATATTACCTGTACATTAACATGAAAGCGTTGACCATATGTTACATTTTAAAAGTTTGGAAGACTGCTTAGCAGAGGTTCTCATTTCATTGGTACTTTTGGTACCATACCCTGATGATTATTTTTTTACATGACAGAGATGGAGGACTTATTTTTAATTCTACTGAGCCTTGTACCTCAAAACATGTGTGCAGATGTATGCCTGGGTGTGCACGCACATGTATGGCTGCATCTCTGGAAGTTGAAGTTACAACTGTTATCAGACAAGTTACAATTTTTCCCACTATTTTTACTTTTAGCTTTCCTGGTACGTAGATCATCGTTTGGATTTTCAGAAATCATTACTCAGGACCTCTCTTAGGTATGACACACTTATTAAGATTTAAATGAAGGATTAACATCAAGACACCTTGGAAGAAAGCTTCCATTAAGATTAAAGGAGTTTAAAACCAGAAGGATTATTCTATTATCAAATGTAATTTGTGATTTCCATGGAAATGTACTTTTAATTTCTCATGTTAAATGAAAAAATGTACCTGAAAACATTTAAAACTAGTTCAATTTACCAAGATTGATTGCCAACTGATACCATAAAACTTGTTTCTCTTACCACTTATTGGATTTTCAAATATGTTTTTCTTGCTTTCTTTCGTATTTCTTACATTCCTTCTCTAAAATTTTCTTCAGAGCTACCAAGTGCCTGCCTTTGGTATGATGTCTTCCAAAAGTCTTGACAACTCTTAGCTGGATAGAATATTGTCTGAAAAAGTAGGTCTCTGTCTTGTGAGGTTTCCTATTTCTTGAAAGCAAGCACCAGTTTCATTGAACTTCTGTCTAAAACAAAAATGGAGAACTTCTAAGAAAAAACCTGGAAATAGAGTGTTGCCTAACTGCAGTGTGCTGCTGCTCAAAAAATTTACTCGTTTGTGCTTCAGTAGTCTGTGGCTTTGGGAGACTCCTGAGGTGGGTTCATCCAGGGCTGAGGACCCAGCACTGCCTGTGTTAATGTTCTTGGAGTGACTTACCTGTAAAAACGATGAGGTTCAAGGACTTAAAGCCCCAGGTCCCAGTCCTGCTGCCAGCACACCAGGAGTGCACAAGGGAGGAGTATGGGAGAGATGACCTTGTGCCAGTGACAAACATTTCAGTCTCAATGACAATTTCTAACGCTTCATTTTGTGGGAAATTTCCTAATATGGTTTAGCCCTTACACAGTATGCTAAATTTCCTTAGTTCCTTACCCAGTATGCTAACAAGTACTGCTTTACCATATCTTCTTTGGTTTTCTGTAGGCATCTATCCATCTTTTCTTAACCAATTTTCAGTTTCCAAGCTTTTAAAGGCAGTCAGCCTTTTCATCTTGTTTACACTGCTTTGAATCTACCATTTGTAAATCATGCTTTAACACTCTTTCTATTCAGAACACTAGTAGCTTACAAGGAAAAAAAATCATACAACCCATGTGAGTATTCCCACTAAAAAAATTATGGTTAAAACTCTGGCTTACCCTTCAATTATATTCTAACTAAAACATATTTTCCACAGATCTATCTTAGTCCTCCTGTGCTTATTACAACAGGAGGAGATAAGGAAATAAGGACTTCTTTCCCCATTTTCCCATTACATGATCTGATGCAAGAAGTGGCAGTTTTCTTCCAGAGACAAAGTTACCATATCACGCATGAAAAATATAATTTACCACAGGGAAATTAGTCCACCATTGTTTTCTTTTCCACCTGCATTTTAGCAGTCAACAAAGTTAAACTTGAAGGGGAACCTTTTACCTATGTGGATAACTTTGCTTGCTACTCATGAAAGCTTTGCAGAGCTACGATAGCTTTGAAAGAATAGATGGACTCTCTTTTAGCTCGTACATTTTCAGTGGAATTGGAAGGTAATGTCTGCTTATGAATCTACCTGCAGGTACATGGAGATGAAGTTATGCTATTAGTTACACACGATTACCCACAGAAGGGCTGGTTTCAACATTCTGTCCCAGAAGTGATCAATTGAGAGATGGTTACATATTGGCTTGGAAAGCAAAATACCTAATTTTTTCACTGTTTTTTATAAAATATTGGGTGATGATATGAAATATAAGCATTTTTCTAAAGAATGTTGACTGCTCTGTACTCCATATATTGTTTTACATTTGCAGGAAATTATTAATCCAAAAAAGAAACTTTAAAAGGAAATTCATCAGTATTTCCTTTTTTCTGCAGCATAGAAACTGACAAAACCAGTGCTGAGATATGAGCCTGCTTAAAGAGGACTTTGTTGTTAAAAAGATGCTAATCCCTTGACTACAGTTTCCCCTTGAGGCATAGTTTATCTGTGGTTGCAACGCTAGAAACTACATGCAGTTATCAGTGGGTGACATGAAACTCATCCATAGTAATTGTGAAATACTGTGCTAAATAAGGTATCTTTTGGATAAAACTAGGCAGTTAGTATACCTAAGATCTATTGGACTAATCCTGCCTATTTTTCCTATTTAATTACTTGTGAAACTGAATAACTTTTAGAAATGCTATTGTGATTAATGTGCAGATCTGTCAGAGGAAAATAGATCCTGATTGTGCTACTTGCTCTACTGATGGCTCTTGAAAGATTGACACTGCTTCAAAATACTTATTGGTAAGATGAAGAGAGTGAGGAAAGGAAACCTGTTGCTAATTAAATCTAAGCCATTCATCTAAAATAAGGATATGGATAGGTTTTGTAAAAGGTAACCCTCTTCTTTGAGATGCATTGAGGTTCTTTCACCACATACAAATCATCATGAAAGATAACTGGACATCAAGCATATATATACAACAGTTAAAGTAGAAAATAATTAACTTCTGCTCTATTTCTAGATCATTCCCTCTCTTCTGCTTTTTTCTGGATCCCAAATTTCAGCTGTCCCAGACTGCCTGCATTCAGAAATCCATTTCACAGAGCCACAGGGAAAAGTGAATTGAAAAGCTGTGATGATCATGATATGTTCCTGGGTTACAGGATTCCTACAAATAGGCCTCAGCTCTGCACTGACTCAACTCTATTCTCTGCACACATATCAGATACAAGTAGTGAAGCTGAAAAAATTAAAAGGCTAAACAGTGATAGTTGCACTGTAATCACTCCCGAGTCAAACACTACTGTATAAAAACATGTTACTCTTCCTGCCTCTCAGTCAGTGAATCTAAATGAGACCCAAAGAATCTATTTCAAACCTGTGTTATTAGCATACACAAAACATTGTTTTGTTTTGCTGCACACATGGGCTTAGTTAAAGTGCAGATGCAAACTGAAGATGTTGAAGAAAAGGCTGATAAATGAAAAAATTCCAGTTCTTTACAAAAACATACCTTGGTGGTGGACAAGTGCTCAGCCACTGTATCTTCACTGTAAAGAAACAAAACTGTCAAGAATATCTACCAATTTCTGCTAAGTGAGCATATCTCACTTTCCTCAAAGGTAGTTGGCAAAATTAACTAAGCTAATTATTAAGCTGTTTTTTTGAGGGGATGTTAGGAAAATACACCTCTGTTCCACAGACACATGGAGGTCAGAGTGGCCTCCTCTGAAGGAAATCTGACCTAAGGATTGCAGATACTATTCTGGCTTCTAACACTGCATTGTTTATATCCACTTAATTTAATTATCTGCATTTCTACTAAAGCTGGTCGATAACGCTCACAAATATGTTCTATGTACCATACAAATAAAGCTTACCTTTCTTAGGGTATACTGCTCTTATTCTGCAAAATACCATCCTGAATTTTCTAAAATGCAACTCCACAGGCAAGTATCAATAATGGGCATATCATTAATGACTGCCTCACTCAGACACAGTTTACTATTTGTAACAATCATATTTAGTCCACACTATTTTCTGGAGTTAGAAACATCCACCTACACTTTTTAACAAAGTCAACAGCTAGCTCCCATGCTTTATGTACATTATGTAAACAGGTTATTCCATCTTCATACTTTCTTCTTGTCTGGAAGAGCTTAAATAATATGATAAGATGGATATTTATAGTAAAATGGACACAGTATGATAATGAAAGTGTAGTCATTTGCAAAACATTGAATAGATCTACAAATGTCAATGAGATGAAGTTCATCTTTTCTAAAACTGAATCATAATTTTTACCTTCTCAGGTCTGATATTAGGTAAAGGTCACACAAATTTTGTGTGTACCTTTATCCAAATTCTAAATGATGTTCTTATTTATCAATAAGTTCTGTGTTAAGAACAGCTCTTTATTGCATTTCACTGAGATGACAGTCTACACACAGAAGAAAGGCACCTGGACACACTCTTCATATATTTTTGATTTTCAGCACATTTATTTCAGTAATGCATTTATTGTTCCACTAAGATTTCTCAGAGATTCTAAAATATCTGTGTACTTGGAGAAAGAACTGTTGCTACTGAATTACAAGTTGCATGTTATTAAACTATATGTTAAGAGCTGACTTACATTTATTAGAGCTAAATATTTCATGGCAATGGTGTTAATGCTTCTGGTGGGAAAGCTGTACAGGAGATAAAAATTCCATTAGAGGTTTGGAAGGAAAACTTACATCAATAGTTGATTGTGAAACATCTATTTATTTGTCACAGTGAAAGAAAAAAATAATCTGTGAAGCTGAAAAGATGTTTTCAGGAAAAAAAGGAAACATGTAATGTGGAAAACCTACTTATTTTCCAAGCATTTTCAGAGGCATTGTTATTTTTATTTTACTTTCCTTAATTCTCCTAGATGAGGAGAGAATCTTGTGTTTCAAGGAGTCATCAGTGGTACCTAACCTGCATTTGACTTATAAGAGTTTCAAATAATTGAAAAGACATCTCACAGACACCTGTGAACTTTTTAGTCAATAGCTTCCTAAGCAAAACTCCACTTGATAATTGATTGCTCATTTTAAGCAACCATTCTCTGGAGCTGAGAGGTGAATCACTGTAGAATTCCTATAATGATAAAATAAAGTACAAACAAACAATGATAAACAACATTGGGTGAGACAGAGAGAGGCCTTAAGATGAAAAAAACATAAACATAATCCTTAATACATTTAAGACAGATGAAAAATTTACAAATGCCAGTTAATAACTATTCCTATTTTCTTGGTATTACTGTGTGGATTTAGTTGTTCTTCTGAAGAAAATATTTAGACCCTGATTCTGAATGATTTATGTAATGAGTTTTCTTTCCAAATCTAAAAAATGTTAGCCCTAAAAGCCCAAAAGGATTCTCGCTGCCAATGTTCAGCTGATATTAAGCAGCACAGTACTTAGAGTCAGTGGGTATTTGCATTTTGACAGTAAAATGTCCTCAGGGAGGTAAACCTCTGTTTCCAAATATGCATATCCATGCTCTCTAAATTTGATACTTATTAGTAAGAAAGGCCTTGGGCATTGTGAATAAGTATATGTGCATAGAAATCCACTATGCTTATGATGAGAGTCCTATTACACTAGCAAAGCAAAATTTGCATTTTTCAAGCAAGCTGCTCATGCAAGGACCAATTATGCAGCACAGTGGATTAAATCCATCTGGCCTGTGTCCTTCTTTTTAGACTGGGGGCCTATCCCCAAGGCTGGGAGTAATATTGCCACAAATGCAGTGTATCCACGCATCTTGCTCTCACTAGCTTGCTAAGAGTTTTAACATAAATATTTAGAGCAAAATGCTTAGCTTCAGGTAGGAGTATGCAGGTGGAACAGGATATATTTGTGTTGTGTTGCTTTAGAACAGCTAATGAAGCAGTGACTGAAAGACAGAAATACCGGTGAAAAAATATTGTTTCAAGTGCTCGCAGATATCAAAACAATTTTATTGGTGGTATTCTGATCAGAGTTAAATATTCTTACAGTATTTTCTGAGAAAGACCCAGTGGACATCCAGTGCTGGAAGACACTTAATGAAGGAGCAACTCCACATAACTAGAGGCTTCACCCCAGCTACATCTAAATTACTGAGCTGGCTGAACCCTCCTTTCCAGCACTTTTGAGCTGAAATACCAGTGGCCGTCCTTTCAACAACTGCTGCTAATCCAGCCTACAGTGTTAAATTCTGTAGAATAAATTTTTCATTATATTACTGCAAGTCAATAAAAAGACTGTAGGATAGGCTATCTGGAGAACATGGAAGGAAGTTTAAATCTTTCTCTGTTTCTACTATATTTTATATTCTCTTGAGAAAATAAGTCCGTTAAACTAAGAAAATTCACAACTAAAATTAAATAGTGGATATCCTCAAGAGTACATATTTTACTTTATTCTTCCCCCAACAATAACAGTTTGGATATGAATTATATTTTCTACCTTCAGAGTGCTCTAGGGTGATTTATTTAGTGCAAGTTGAACTGTGAATCTTGCTTAAATGCATATAAGGCCTCAGTCTCCACAATTTGCACCAAGTAGGTGACCTTTGTTAAGAAACAAAGAACTAATATTAGCACCCCTTTGAAAGGTGGCATACCACTGAGACTTCATTATCATGGCAAAAGTGTTACAGAAGTAAACATAAATAATGCAAAAAGCATTGATCAAAATCTGATCTAATTTCACCAAAGGATTCTTTACTGCAGAAATAGTCATCTAAAAGTCAAAACCACAGACTACCATTCAATACAAAGCTATCACAACGTGGCCCCTAAACTAGTATCTTGTAGATAAAAATCATAAAAAATGCACAATAATCCCTCCCCCCCTAAAAAAACCCACAGCCAAACCTCAAGCAAAACACAGAAAATAAATTTTATGCTGCATAATTCTCAGTTTTTACTTATAAGACTCATTAACCCACAAATAATCAGCCATCAGCCAATGTTATAGGGAATTTAAAAATTGTGATTTATATGTAGTTTTTGGTTTAGTTTTATTCACAACTGCATTAACAGATAACTAGCATTTACAAGAAAACTTTGGAGAACTTAAAACATGCTTGAAGCAGTTTTCAGTTTAGGAGTGACAAGAAAAAAGATCCTGTAGCACAATCGGATTGAAGACTGGATTCTCATAACCATACATTTTTTACAAATGGAGGTGATATTACTAACAAGGCAGGAAAGAAGCTCAAAAAGAAGCTTTGTAGTATCAACAGATGAATATAAGAAGAGTTTAGAACAGTGAAGAAAAATTTTATCCCTGAAATCTCCATCTCATTTACAAATTTGCAGCAGAGGCAGCGAAACTCCAGAGGTAATTCAGTGTAGTCTTGGTTTTTAGAGAAATTAATTATACAGTTGTACCCTCCATATATGTTTACCTATTTATCTGTTAATTCTTCCAATAAATTTAATGTCTTAAAATATGTTCAAGTGAAAAATAAAGTTATAGTCTTTTTTTTTTCACTACATTTTAATCTATCTCACCTCTGGATCTGAAGAAGACATTTATCATTTTAACAGTAGATATGAAATTATGTTACAAAGGAGGTTAGTATTGTTTCTATAGAGCCATAAATCAGAGCTTGAAAGGTCATCTAGCTGAGTCTGCACATCCAAGGCAGAATCAGCTATAACTAACCCACCCAAGACACATACTCATCTAACCTGCTCTAAAATATCCTCAATGATGGAGAGTCCATACCTTCCCAGACAACCTACTCAACTCTTCAAAGCTGCCATTCATTTTAAATGCCTCCCACAGTCTTTTTTGAAGACCTCCAAGTCCATTACTTCTTATAATGTCCCCAAGAAAAAAAAGAAAGGAAAATATTTTATTCCCATTCTCTTTCAGCTCCACTTTACACATTAGAAGACCCTTATCATATCTCACTTCAGTCTTTTTCTGTCTAGACTAAGCAACTCCAATTTTTTCCAGTGATTTCTATTGATCTCCTCTGTTACTTTTCCGCAGACTGTCTCCAAATGGAAAATATCCCTCTTTAAACACAACCAGAAACTTGATCTTCCAGCTAAGGTATTGATGCTAATGGGTGGAATGAACAGAATGGTAATATATTTCACAGACCTTTCTTCTACTTGTACATGAGGAATACTTATGAAGAAAAGTCACATCATTAACTAGGTTGGAATCATGTATAAATCATTTGCTCGTCTGCTTTTAGGCCATGATGGAAAGGGGAAATCTGCTGGAAATCTGATCCTGTCTGTCGCTATGTATTAGGTTTAAGTGCAGGTCATTCTCTTTTGTTTCCCTTTAGGTGTTGAGGAAAGAAAATACAAATATTTTCCTTTGATGGGACATAAAACTGAAAAATATACTGTGCCCCCAGAATATCTATTAAATAATCCTTTTAAATCATTAAGACCAAATAAATTCAAATAATTAAGAGTTAATTGAAGTTTAATCTAAATAACTATAAAGATAAACCAAAGAGAGGAGGATAGGGCCCAAAATCAGGAGGTGGTCAGTTTCAGCAAGCTCAATTCAAAATTACAGCAATCCTGTCTCAACTGGTAATTTTGCATGTGTTCATATTTGATCTATCTATAAGTGTTAGGTACACCTACAGGTAAATACCTATATTTAAATGGGAGTGGGCCATCTTAAAACCAGTGAGTAGAGTTTCTCTTCACTCCCTTCACAGCTGATAAAAGGCAGGTTGGCATACAGAATTCCAGAGAGCAATTGAACTCGTGTTTTGTGAGTATCTCAGATCAAATTGTCTGCACTTTGGAGATGTTTGTTTCTTCTCACTGACTACAAAATCAGCCAAAGAGCTAAGGCAGACCTCTCTACTCATCCTCTCTAGCTGATAGACACAGAGGTTAGTACAAGTGATTAGTATTCAGTAAAACAGAAAAATACAATTTCTGCCATAATCTCATATAGCAGAAACTAGAGCAGGGACACCTTCCACTAGACCAGGTGGCTGAAAGCCCCATCCAACATGGCCTTGAGCACTTCAGGAACAGAACATCCACACCTTCTCTGGGCAACCTGTCCCACCATCTCACAGTGAAGAACTTCCTAATAGCTCATCTAAATCTATCCCTTTTCAGTTTAAGTGTTCCATAATCTTTGATTGGTTCTCCTCCTTTCCCAAACGATGAAGATTATAGTAAAGATATAATCAACCACGATGAAGGGAGATACATTAACTACATTATAATGAAGATCTAATTAAGTTTATCTGAGAAAAAACCCACATTTTGTTGTTTTGTTTTCTTCTTGAAGTTTGAAACCTTGTTTTTATGTGCCAACATTTTAAAAGCTTTTTCTTTATAGTCAAAAAGTTAAGGAACTCCTTTTTTTTTTTTACTTGAAAGCTGAGCTTCTCATTTTTCTAAGACCTGGCCCTGTGTGAGATAAATAGTAATATTTCCATATGCAACGACCAAAAGAATGTTAATTTACTTTTTATTTGCTTTCTTAGAGTTCAAAGTCATTAAGCTCTAGAAAGTGAGAGGTCACAATGCCAGAAGCAAAAGTAAAACATGAAAACATAATGAGACATTGATATAAAACTACCCCAAGTAAATCAGGAGTCTTTTATTTTAATTTCTCTTGTCTATTGGTGATATAAAATTTTTGTGCATTTCTATTGAAAACATGCAAATAATTTCCATTTTATTAGATGCTAAAAAACCATGTTCTTATGTTCATTATGGAAATGCTGCCTTCTATAGGTACCGCATTTTAGAAATCAATTACAATAAATGAATTTTTACAATGAGTTTCAATTTGACAGATTACTTTTGAACATCCCCACAAAAGAATTCTCTGAAGTACCCTGCGTTATGCAAAATACATCTTAATTTTTTAGCTAGGATTGCATTTAAATCCTTGGAGATATACAAATTTCTTTGTTTACTGACAAATATTCAGATTTATGCATCTAGAGAGATTCCCAGGTTTCCCCAACCCTTGAAACAATTCTGATTCATCAATTTGTAGCTGCTGTAGCCTCATAAGTCCAAAGTTGGAAGTTCTGTGCAGCAGCCCGAGGTTCAGACACTGAACTTTCACTCAGGTTTCCCTATACCTTCAATCTCCTCATTCCCCAAAATACCCAGACCTTCTTTCAGAATTTGGAATAAGTATCCCTTAACACTTTCTACGTATTGTGTACAAAGCATGATGTTAGTTCCATGGGGTTTTTAAAATAATAATTCAGTTATCAATTCATAGCAAAATCAAAACTTATTTTGTGAAAACTGAAGGTTGAATTTCAAAGTTTTTCTCAAAGGCTGAGAAACAGTCTTGCTTGAAAACAGTCATGTTGAGACTGTTTAAGACAGCTCAATGACCCTGTCTCTGTCATGTGCTTATTCATTGAACAGAATTTTATTTTTCAGATAGAACCTTAATTTATTTTCAGAAGATAAAACCCCCAGACCTATGTGCAGATTAGTAATCATGACAGTTAATTAATTATAATTATGATATGGCCATTAATGATAAGTATTTACATGGTACTGCATGTAGTTCACTGACATTCAATACTATTAAATGGTTGATACTAATCACCTGGAATTCTCACTTCCACACCCTAATGGTGGCATTTCTCCTTCTAAGTCCAGGGATATTGAAGTTTAATGATAGGAACATGTATTTGTGAAACAAAAGAAAACTAAAAGATACCTACCTGAGAATGACAATAGGCAACCATGCCACTGTTCAAGATCAGAACCAAATATTCCATAAAAGTTTAAAGTCACCAGTGACAGAAAGATAAACCCAGTGTTTTTCATTATTGTATTTGTTATTTAGACCATTTGGATATGTTTTACATTGTTACTTGCAGAAGCGCAGTATAATATGCCTTCAGATCACTCCTCAATAACACCATCACCTTTGGCTGATTGATTCAAAGAATTTTGTATCATATTAATTACATATTTAAACAATCAAATGTTTTTATTTTAAACGGTCATGATTTTTCATTTCAAGTTGAGTGAAATCTATAGCTGTGAGAACTAAGGGAAATCTAGCAAGGCTTGATAAAATGCATTCGTGGTTTGCGAATGTTGCCTTTATATTTAAAGCAAAGAAATTACATGGTTGGGTCTCTTTAGAATTGAAGTAAAAAGTTACTAATCTTTGAAACAAGCCTTACAGAAAAAAAAAAAAAAAAAAAAAAAAATTATTTTTTTTTGGGAAANTGTTGTTTTGGGTAAAAAAAAAAAAAGGACAGAAAGAAAAAGAGATGCTTGGATTTTCTGTTTAGTAACTAGAGTTTAATTTTCCTATTTTTATTTCCACTCCATTTTTTTTTTTTTTACTCCAGGCTGCTCTCATTTTCTAAACAAAAGGTGGGAAGTGCAATTTCCAGCTGTAAGTTGGAGCTCTTGAGAGGTCAGAGAATTGCTCAGACTATCAGTTACTCATGATCAGACTTAATAAGAGGGAAAAGAAAAAAAGAGGGAAAAAAAGGGAACCTCCAAAACCCTCATGAATTTTATTTTAATTTTTCAATTGTGATATAATATGCAGATCAAGAACGATGTTATTAGCATAAGCTAATTAATGATTCTCTACTATTACATTCTTCTTTGGGTAGGTAAAAGGTTCACAAATATAGGAAGGACTGGGATTTGCCGGGATCATCAGCTTATTTTGAAACCTGAACACAGCAAAATACCTTAGGAAGAGGAAGATGTCTGGCAACTGGCATTGTCACATACAGGGAACTGTTTATCAATGTTATCTGCAATCAGCAAAGAAAAAAAAAATCTTCTATTTTATTATCAGCCTTTTCTGATCCTTGCAATCTTTGCAAAATATTATCTACGCAGTTTGGGTATTGGTAATAATAAAAATAGTTTAAAAATAGTAAGATGTGTGTGCATTTATACCTCTCATCAAGATTAAAAGCTTATAAAGCTTAAACATTTAAATAGAGAAAAAAGTTATTAAGTCTTCCCATATTGATCTTATTTCTAAGTTAAATAAGCCATTTGTTTATATATTTTCTTGTCACACCTAAATAACTCATCTTCATGTGGAGTCATCCTCCCTCCTCTCAGTTTCAGTTACACATTTAATTTCTCATGGCAACTATAAGAAATCTTCAGGGAGAAGGGAATTCTTCCTCTCTTGCAATCATTTTATTTCTGTTTTGGACAGGTTTCTCTTACTTGATGTTGACAACTGTTTTTTTTTTTCCTGTGCCATTTTTTCTTGGAATCTATATGAACTATTTTTAAAAATGCAACTTACTGCAGTGTGCTCAAAAAAAGCACTGAAAATATGTTAATGAGTTCTGAGCCTGGATTTTGCATGAACTCACTCTATGGACTCTTTATTTAAATTGTTATTCTTAATCATTAGTTAATATAACTGGAAAAGACATCTTGGGTCATCTATTTCAATCTCTTTGAACATGGCAGATTTTTTTTTTTACTGCTAGTCTGTCTTCTGGAGGTGTATATGTGGGCAAACACATAAACACATATATACACAAGTGTAAATATTCCTACAATGTAATGTAATCCTCTGTTAACTTTCTCTATGGGCATCATTTAATTGCCAAAATTTTCTTAATGCTTAAAAAAAATAATAGAATGATATGTAGTTATCTTTTTTTTTTGCCCATTCCAAGTCCAGTTATACTTATGCACTGTATACATTCTACCTCTCGCCTTTAAAAAATGATGTTCAAACAACATTCTAAGATACAGAGTGTGACTGCATCTTCTCTTACAGAAATGTGACTTTCCTTTCCTTCCTCAGCTCCATAAACTACTGTCTTTTAATCATCTGACAGGGAAAACTTGCAACCTATCTGAGATCAACCTGGTCATGAGATTGCTGAGTTACTTGGGAAAATAAGGCCCTGTCCTCAGTTTTCAAATGGGAATGAGAGAGCCCTCCTCACAGAAATGGTTGTCTAAAATTAATAAATAAATATATCCATTAATGCCTTTGGTAGACAACCTAAGTAACTCAGGAAAAGGTTTGTAAGGTTTCCCATTTGCAGGAATGGCCAAAATTCTTATTACAGATTATATTATAGGCTTGGCAGGTCCTAAGGACATTTTTAAAGACATTTATAGTCTTATAGACAATATGATTGTGGGTGGACATTCAACTGCCTGGGACTCTCATGTCACCTCCCCAGCTTTCTACACACTTCAAATGTTAACAACTTAGAGTAACAAAACTACTTAACAAATGTAATTTTCATATACTGTCTTGGAAGAGGACAGTAACCTGTTCTATTAATCCTTTACTGAAATCCAAGTTTTGCTCAGCTATAGGATAAAACAGCTTCAGAAAAAAAAAATTATTGAAAGAATAATCTTTTAATAATAGCAGTACTCACAGACTACTGGACTCAATGAATTTGTTACTCACGGTTCAGGAGATTTAATTCTCTTGCATTTTCGGTCCTTTGTCTGAGCCTTTGATAAGCTATGAACTCCATTCAAAAAGGAACCATTCCATAAATTACGCAAATACAGGGTATCAAAAAGGGTCTGACTTTAAACTGCACAGCAAACTGAAATATAGGAATTTTGTAACTAGAAAAATTGTTATTTTTAAGCTAAATATTCCAGTCATATATTGATTGAATCATAACTTTTTTTTTGGTTTTAAATATAAATATTAGAAATTTGAAAATTACACTCCTAAAAATATATCCTCTATCAGGATAATACAGCAGTCAAGACTGATTATATAACTCCAAAAGTAATGCAGTATTTAACCTAACATGTGTCAGCTTTGAGATGCTTTCATTGGTTTGTTGTTTAGCTTCAAGCTTGAAAGATATCATCTGAAATCATAGAATCACAGGACCACAGAAAGGCTGAAGTTGGAAGGTGCCAGATGCTTCTGTGTTCTGAGTGAGGTTCATTGCCTGCTGGTTCCCTCTTAAACCCTCCCTTAAGGGGTTTGTACACATTGATGAGACCCCATGGGTCTCTTATTCTTATTTGGTATCTTTTCTTAAATGCAGCCTTTTCTTTCATCTTGTTCAGTTGAACAAGTGGAGCAGTTATATTAGAAAGCTTCTCTAGCATAGCATAGGATTGGAAAACCATCTTTTTATGCACTAAAAGCATAACAGGCTTTGGGAGTCTCAGTTTGGTAATGATTTTGGTGTGCTAAGAGCTATGAGGGGATGAAGTGTGTTTAGGCAGGATCAAATAATCTGGGAAGTGGAAGGACAAAAAGTCAGCCTCTACTCAACATATGCAAGCAGAATTTGGAGAAGTACACGGTGCTTTTGCTAGTGACTGTAGTGCTTTGTCAGAGAATCACAGAATATTCTGGGTTAGAATGGACTAACAAGGATCATTGAGTCCAACTCTTAAAGGAATGGCCCCTACAGGGATCAAACCCACAACCTTGGGGTTATTAGCACCATGCTTCAACCAACTTGAAAAATTTCACACCCAGTGAATAGTTTCCTTCCTCTGTAATAGGATATTGCCAAAGGCACTGGTCCTTCTCAAGAATTCTGGTTTTTCTTTGGAACATGGGCAAAACGCACCTTCTCAGCAGCAGTTGATAAAGTTTTACTAAAAAAAATGTGACCATGTGCTGTTACTCCTTGCATACACTTGGTGTTCTTTCTGGTTATGTGCAAAATGATTTAAGTGTAACAAATTCACCATGCAAATCTGAGCTATAATTATTAAATGTAATTTTTTAACCTTCTATTCTTAAAGCAATTGTACGGAGAATGAAACTTTATTTTGCAATGATTTCATAACCTTCAAATAATTTTTTTCTCATTAAAGCAAATAAAATATCTTTTGGAAAGGACTTAAAATAGAGGATTTATTGCATTTTTAAAATACAAACAGATGCCTTGAGTTTGGAGAGAATGAAAAAATATAATTAAAGGAAGTGTTCTATATGGTATTCAGTAGTCACCTCTGATGCGAAATAAATTTTCAATCTCTTGATTAATGCTCTAGTTGAGGATAGAGGAAATGCAAATTCAAGTATCTGATCTTCTTGTATCAGAAGGGTCTGATATGAGAAATTCTTCACCTCAGGAAAAGTGACATCAGAGTTGCTCAATACTCAGGACGAATGCTTGGGTCCTCTGTCAAATAAAGCGTGGTAATCTCTTCCTTATAATTCAATTGAAATTTCTAAAAATCAATAACATCTTTCAAAGAATGGAATTTTGATTTGATTACAAATGCTCTGATGTCATTTTTTTGCTTTTAGATTGTGGATATGCTATTCTTCCTCTTAAAAGAACACAGATCAATTCCTCTCAGAACACTTCGGAAGAACATCCCTCTCTCACAGCCACAGTCATGTTCATTCTGAGTGAACAAAAGGAGGATTTATTGGAGTTCTACAGAATATAGAAAAAGAAAACAAAAAATTAAATAGCTGAATTGTGTTTTTGAATAGGGCAGGAACTTCTCTTATGCAGCCTAACACATTGTGTAGTTAAGTCTTTATCTGATTCGTCTCATTGTCAAAGTTTTAGTGAGAGTAACTGGATAAGTACAAATGTGAGTGAAATAAAACCCTTCCTTTCCAGTGCCTTCAATCTCTTTGCAAAATAACAAAGGAGAAGATGCAAAACTGGAGCTGCAATTCATTCCTTTTTCTTCCTCAAGCATTGAATTTTGTATACTAACTGTGTTATAAATTTTGGGGTCCTCCTCCACCCCATCTCCATCCTACCTTATTCCTAACAGTGAGATATTATCAAGCTGGAGAATACTGTGGATATTTTCAGAAAATTCTATCAAATGAACTCTAGAAGAGCAAATTGTAAAAGAATTGAAGACAAATGTGAAAGATCTAGGTACATATAAGAGACTCTTGGGCAAAACATGGACCAGATAAGGTCCTGAGGTCCCTTTCAGCTATAAAATTTGAAAAGAAAAACAGTAAGTTACTGATCCTTTCTCACTTATCAATGGTATTATCTTTTTTGCAGTATGAGCAAAACAATATCTTCTCAGCCAAAGAAGAAAACCTGAACTGTTCAAAACCAATAGCATAGAATTTCAACCTTTTAACAGAAAATTAGAAAATTAGATCTCTTATTGATATGTTAATCAGCTCTTTTTTATTCTGGGTAAGGATTACCTCTCTATTTCTCTTCTACTGGGTTGATGAATAAGTGAACTTTTATGTACCTCAGTAGCTTGTCAGTTTGGAAATGACCTTTTCAATGCTTTTCATTGAGCATTCACAGATCCAAAAGCTGTCCTCACTGTTCTGTTTACCAGTACTCCGTCCAAATGAAATCATTCAGTATGGTCAAAGAGAAATTAATTTCTTACCTTTACACATACCAAAACATAGTTTCAGGCCCAGTATTGTAAAGCAATAGTCAGTGATGCTGCTGTGATAACCTGTAAGTGTTCAGGCAGAAGAGTGCTTTGCAAACTGATGGAAAAGTTACTTTTCCAGCTGCTTATTACCACACTGCCAGATCTCCTCACTATAAACTATCACTTCCTTGAATTTCTCAGCAGACCTGTTCATGTCAAAATTGCAGTGAAATTGAGATAGGTTAAGGTAATGAGTTTAAGTACAAGATATTTCCTAAGATGGAACACTGAAGCTGTCTTGGCAGCAGCAGAGCTGGCGTATCAGAGTGATAGTAAATTCTGCCTGGGAGTTGAGATGGATGGAGGCAGTGGTCAGCAGATGGAGATGTCCATAAAGTAATGTAGAACTAGAAAAGGATGTGTGTTCAAAGCATAATGGTACACCATCCTAATGCAAACAGTGGGTTTCTTTCCCTTTTTGTTCACTCTTAGCTTCTCCAAGATTGTACTTTCTCTTTGCTAAATCACTGTGTACTGAGACACAGCCACAGTCAGTGACTTTGAAAGAAATGTTTTAATCATGGTTAAGCTATGGTCCATGTTAGGTTTATGCACTCTCAGGTCATCTAGAAGGCTTAGGCAGATTCTCGATTATATGAGTGTTGAATTAACAGGCCACAAAGATTTTTACCTGAGATTATCCTTATATATTGGTTACTTACTAATAGCTGCAGGCAGCTGGGTGTGATGTCTTCTTGTAGTAATACCCATTGATTTTTGTGTCATGATCCAGAATTGGGAAAGTTTATACGAAATGAGTACTTCACTAATGTGCTATTATTGCACCTTGCTGAAAAATTCATGACAGATTTAAACATTTCTGAACTACAAATTTTTTCTTCCAGATTCTAATTCAGAGAATGGGGTCATGTTTCTGAATCCATTTACACTGACAGGATAGAGAGATGGAAGAGAACATCATCCAGATCTCACATAAATTACAGGAACTTATGTTAACAGAAATACTTTTACTAGATGGAGTGAACTAACTTGGCAGATTGCAAATTCAAAAAGAGGGAGTTCTTCTCCTCCATCTTATTTTTCTTTCCCTCAGTCTTGTCTCTATGGTCCTTGCTCAGCTCACCTTGACGTTTTGAAGCTTTTGTGAGTAACTTCATTTCAGTAGCTCAGCAAAAATTCTAACAAAACTGTAGACCAACTGTAGCTTATCAGCATTTTGCCAGGCTGATAAATAGAATTGATTCAGCAAGGTATCCACAAATCCATGTAACACAAGGGAGGGAAGGATTCAGACAAGAGCACAGGAATGAACAGTGAAATTGCCACTTTTGCTGGCAGAAAGTTACTCAGGCATCTCTGCTGCTCAGGGAAATGTACCAGAAGATTAAAAAAAGGTGGCACTGCTCCTTATCATCTGGGAGATCATCCAAGCCCCATTAAACTAATTAAGTTTTCATACTTGTCTAAATGATGCCTGGATCAGATGTTGTATAAACAAACTGGTAAATCATTACTAGAAAGTTAATAACTAGTAAACCAACTCTGATCTTTGATATGGGTGTATATTATTTAAGAATTGTAAATAGTTGGGAATTAAATACACACCCTAAATTTATAAAACAATTTTTATGTACCTATTTTTCCACAGAGAGCAAAAGCTAGTAATTCCCAGGAGCAAGAAATCAGGTAAGGAAGGCAAGACACTGGGATGTCTGAGTGGGATCTGCCAGTCAAACTACAGGAAAAGAAGCAAATACATAAGAAGTTGAACCTAGGACAGGTGATCTGGGAAAAGTATAGAGATGAAGTACAGTTGTGTAGGGATAGGATGAGGAAGGCCATAGCCAAGATGGAATTGAACCTTGCAAGGGATGCACAAAATAATAAGGGTTTCTACAGGCAAGTTAACCAGAAAAGGAAGGTCAAAGAAGGTCTAACTACCTCATTAACAATGCTGAAAAACTGGTAACAACAGATGAGGAGAAAGCTGATGTACTCAACAAATTTTTTGCCTCAGTCTCCAGTGCCAGACTCTCTTCCCACACCTCTCAAGTGGGTGAAAAGCAGGATAGGGACCGGAGGAACAAAGAGCTTCCAACTGTAAGCAAAGATCAGGTTCATGACCACCTGAGGAACCTGAATGTTCATAAGTCTATGGGATTTCATGAGATGCATCCTAGAATCCTGGCTGATGTGCTTGCCAAACCACTTGCCATGATATTGGAAGAGACATGACAGTCAGGTGAAGTCCCAGGTGACTGGAATAAGGGAAATATTGTATCTATCTTTAAAAAGGGTAGAAAGTAGAACTCTGGGAACTACCAACTTGTCAGCCTCACCTGTGTGCCTGGGAAGATCATGGAACAGTTCCTCACAGAAGCTGTGCTAAGGCACATGGAGGGCAGGGAGGTGGTTTGGGACAACCAGTACAGCTTCAGCAAGGTAAAATCCTGTCTAAACAACTTATTGTCCTTCTAGGATGGAATCACTGTATCAGTGGACAGTTGCATTTATCTGGACTTCTGTAAAGCCTTTGACATGGTCCCCTACAACATTCCTCTCCCTAGACTGAAGAGAGGTGGATTCTACAGATGGACTGTTAGACGGACAAGAAAGTGGCCGAATGGTGGCATC
Source organism: Daphoenositta chrysoptera (assembly GCA_013397915.1). Lineage (NCBI taxonomy): Eukaryota > Metazoa > Chordata > Aves > Passeriformes > Daphoenositta > Daphoenositta chrysoptera. The sequence continues at coordinate 1,819,715 of VZRO01003607.1, read as the reverse complement.
CAGAGGGTAGTGGTCAATGTCTCAGAGTCCCAATGCACATCAGTGACTAGTGGTGTCCCTCAGGGATCCCTACTGGACCAGTGTTATTTAACATGTTAATTAATGACATAGACAAGGGCATTGAGTGCACCCTCAGCAAGTTTGCAGATGACACTGAGGTGAGTCGTGCAGTTGGCAACCAAGGGACCAGACCCAGCTGGCATGGGCTGGGGCCATTGGGTCCTGACTGACCAACTTGATCTCCTTTTAGGACCCAGTGACCTGCCCAGTGGGTGAGGGAAGGGCTGTGGATGTCATCTACCTGCACTTCAGCAAAGCCTTTGACACTGCCTCCTATGTCATACTCCTAGAAAAGCGGGCAGCCCACGTCTCGGACATGGCCACACTTTGCTGGGTTCAAGAACTGGCTTCCCAGGTCCAGAGTGTGCTAGTGAATGATCTTGGTGAATGGTGCTATATACACTTGGCATCTAGCCACTGGAGGAAAACACTTTTTCTTAGACAAAATGATTTTCTGTTATGCTCTTGCCCCTAAAAATTTCCCTTGCAAAATCTACTTAGCACTTATCTCAATTATACTATAATGTAATTTGTATTCATCAAAATTCAACATTTATTATTGAAGCTGGCAGCTTTTTCAATTCAAAAACCATGTAAGCTAATAATTTTAAATGTGATATTTCATGTGTTTAATGTATGAAAATTATATTATTCAGCAATTTGGCGTGTTTTGCAGTAATAGTCACTTTAGAAGTTATTTTACTGTTATTAAATGTTATTATGTGTTTTAGAAGTGTTGCTAATTTAATCCTATAAATAATTTAAGGAGTCATTGTAAATAAAATTTTTCACATATAAAAATATGGAGAGTGAAATTAGAAATTCATTCAGTGTCTTTATTCAGTTGCATATCAAATTCTGTTTCCATTTGCTTGTGCAACTGTTCTTTCTGTTCCTTCTCTGCTCCTGCTGCACTGTGTATTTCTGTAGGTACTTGTTCAAAGAATAGGACTAGTAGTTTTGGGTACTTCTCTGTATGCATTTAGTATATGAAGTAAAATAAAATTTTCAGTACCTGAAACCCTCTGGCACTGTTAAGTTGATCTTTAAAGAATAGTACTGAACGCCTTTCCTGCCCAAGGAAATGCATATTACTCTTGAATTCATGTCATCTAGCTCTAATGAGGTATGACAATGAAAAATGAGGATGTCTTTTTTCTGATGGGAACTCTCTTCATCTTTTAACCTCACTGTAATTCCATATTGAACAATTTGAAGCAATCCCAGTCCTGTGGCACAAGTTTTTCCTTCTTTTTAGCTAGAAACAAATCCTTTTCCTTCCACTAAGATAAACTCCATAATTCGTAATAAATTTGATCACATTTTTTCCCTCAGATTATTGTAGACTCATAGAAACAAATAGGTTGGAAAAGACCTCTAAGATGGTTGAGTCAAGCACTTAACCCAGCACTGCCAAGTCCACCACTAAACCATGTGCCTGATTGCTATGTTTTTACAATATCCCCAGGGATGGTGACTCAACCAATGCCCTGGGCAGCCTCTTCCAGTGCTTGACAACCCTTCCCTGGTGCAACTTGAGGCCATTTTCTCTTGTCCTGACATTGCCTGGGAGAAGAGACTGACTCCCACTTTGCTGAAACCTCTGTAAGGCAGTTGTAGAGAGTGATAAGGTCTCCCCTGAGCCTCCTTTTCTCCAGGCTAAACATCTCCAGATCCCTCTGCCATGCCTCATCAGACTTGTGCTCCAGGCCCTTCCCCAGCTCTGTTGCCCTCCTCTGGACTTGCTTCAGCCCCTCAATGTCCTTCTTGCAGTGAGGGACACAGCACTGAACACAGGATTTGAGGTGTGGCCTCACCAGTGCCAAGTACAGAGGAATGATAACTGCCATGGTGCTGCTGGCCCCACTGTTTTTCATACAAGCCTTCATGTCATTGGCCTTCTTGACTACCTGGGCACACACTAGCTCATGTTTAGACATAGTCAGTCAATGCTCCAAGATTTTTTTTTCTGACAGGGTGCTTTCCCACCACTGTTCCCCAAGCCTGTAGCACTGCATAAGGTTGTAGTGACCCAAGTGCAGGACCTGACATTTGGCCTTGGTGAAATTCACACAATTCATCCAATCAATCCAGCCTGTCCAGATCTCTTTGCAGAGCCTTCCTGTTCTCCAGCAGATCAACACTCCCACCCAGCTTGGTGTCATCTGCGTATTGAAATTATTTGCATAGAAAATAACGTAAGGATGACTTTTCAGTTGGCAATTTCATTACATCAGCTTCTTAAATATATAAAGGAATTGTTCTGAAATGCAACAGTAATAAGAGCTCAGGGAATGTGATGCAATTAGTATCTGTATTCATATTTTTGTGTCATGAATGCAAGAAAGCTAACAAGTAGGATTTTGTACAGCTGTACTGAAAATTATGGGAATTTTCACCTGGAAGTCAGAATAACACTTGTGAAAATAGCAGCTTAACTCACAGCCTCACTGTAGATGTAAAATAGCAGAATATTTTACATAAATGTTCAAATATGTTTTACATCTTAAATATAGCACAAATATCTGTGTAAAAGCAAATTCATTACATCTAAATTTGTACACTCATATACACATAAATATCTATATATACCAAAAATATGTCTCTACGTCTTTGTGTGCATCTCTACATGCTTGCTGTATATATGCATTGATTTGTGTCTTTAGAATACTATGCTGCAAATAAATGCACAAGGACTAAAAATGACCACCTGAAGTGGGAAAATGCACCAGCAGATTAAGAACAAGGAAACTAAAAATGCTTCCTTTTCCAGCAGATCAACACTCGATACAGCTGTGTCAATAAGTACAATGTAATTCTATTTTATTTCATGTAGCCAGGTAGATTTACAGAGAAATATTTAAGATTAGCATACGCACTTTGTATGATTACATTTTTATACCGTTATATCTTGCATGGATAAAATACATAAGTGTTGGCATGAAATAACATTCCTAGTCTTACTGAGAATCATTCGACTACAATTATCTTCTGTATAAAGAATACTATCTAGGCAGACATGTCTGGTAGTGAGTAATTGTTGCAAAATACATAACATTATTTACTCAGATAAGAGTGCTTAGGTATTTTCACTTGAACTGCATGCTGGTTGAAGAAATATAAACAGAGGCTAATGAGCAATGGCAAAATGTGCATATGCTGAAAGGCTTTTACTGGAATAAATGAAGTCCATGTGATGTCTCTTCTTATTTCCAATATTTAATGATCTAGAAGAAAAAAGAGCATATTCATGGAATTCACTGATAATCAGTCTGATATTATGTGGAAAGGAATAATAAACACAGCTGGAAAAGATAAAATAAAGGGATATGATATTAGAAACATGATATAAGCAGTAATATGAAATCAGACATAGAAATAATGCAAGTTAACATATATACAGCCCGATTGAAATAAGGTCAGTGCTGAAGTAGGTTTCATCATGCTGAATGCTGCTAGGAGGTATTGAGGGCACATGAAATGTGATACTAGTCACTCAGAGGAAGCATTTAGGCAAAGGGGTATGCTTTCCACAGGGGAGAGAAAGAACAGAAGAAAAACATACTGATGGGACCTGTGCCCATGATACCACCTCAGAAATTGTTGGTTCAGTGTGTCTGCAACTGCAGAATTAAGCACTGAACAATATATGTCGATTTTTTTTTCAACAACACAGAGCTCTGTTCAGCTTTTCAGCTGCTTTTCCACTGCTGCATGATCTATTCAGATGATGAGCCCTTCAGACCAGGGACTGTGCTTTTGCAGAAAATTTAACTGCAGCAAGACTTCAAGATGCTGTCATACCATCACCACTGGGGTTAATAATCATGCTTCAATATGATTTCTTCCTCACACATTATCACAGTATTACCTAATGATAGCCTTGAAACTACAAGGGCTTATAAAATAAACCTGAAGTTGATTTAACATACTTAATACTTGGGAAAAGCATATTGAAAGTACCTCTAAATATTCAAGTTTTTTGATGTTTTTACTTACTATACAGGAAAAGCTTTTTTATTTTTGAGTAAATTGGTAAATATTTTTTTCCTTGCAAACCAGTTTCTGAGTATTCAGAAACTGTCCCTGTTTGACATTAGGTTTAAATCAGATCCTTTTTAAATTTAAATTTTAGTGGATAAAATAAAGAGAGAAACTGCAGGGTGCGGGAGGATAGTGATCATCAGGACAATTATTTAGGCCATGGGAAAAAAAGTTCCACATTCCTTCCCTGTTAAATTTGAAGCTGGAGATATTTATTCTGCATGTATATTGCTTTACCTGACTATTTTGAAAGAAAATCTTTCTTGCTAGAGAGCTTCATGATTCCACAGACAGGAGACTACCTATGCCTAAGGGGTAGTTAAAAGGGTGCCCTGCCAGGCTAAAGCTGAACTAGGTCACGACTTCACAAGATTTTTTATCATATTTGACTCCTGCACATCCATTTTTGTTTCATTCATTTTTTGACTTCCCCACAGCTGCTTCCCTGTAGTGTTATAGACACATATAAATATGATGGATAACCTGGGACACCTAAACTACTCTTTGATGTTTAATTTTAGACAGCTGACATCCTTTCTTAAAATTCAGAATCGCTGAATTCACTGTGCTAAAGTCTTTTCTAATGTAACACTGGTTTGGACTCTGATTGTTTCTTAAAACTCTGTCTTAGAAATATCTGAATCTTTTTTACTTAAGCTTCTGTGAAAATTAATGAATTGTTACCTAAATAGACATTCAAATAATTAATTAGTGTAAAGAAACAAAGAAAAAAATTTCCTTTACACACAGTTCCAGTGGATAGAGCAAAAGAAATAAATTGATTGTTTTTCATAGCTTCTTTCTTTCTTCTCTGCTCCTGTTACTGAAACACCTGCAATAGGCAAAAATCATCCATTATAATTTAACAAGTTACATTTAAAAGCATGAGGTATTGCAAGAGTCTAACAAACATTCAGGTGTTTCAGGTCTTTTGTTTCCTACTGTAAAGCCAGAATGACAGAGAGCTGCTCTGAAGAAAAGGGTTGACAGGAAATCATACAATTATAGTAGACGAGACTTCACAAATGTTAAATGTATTTTTCCCAATAGCCCAAACTCCTATTTTTTACTATTTCCCAGCATAAATGTTGTTAAGGCAAATTACAAAAAAAGTAGAGGTCACAATCCAGACCACAGCAAAAAGCACATCAGCCTGCAGCATTAGACCTATAGGAATGACATACCGGCTGCTAAATGTTTTTGTGTGTATCTGTGGCCACACTGAAACCATTTATGCTGCCTCCAGATTTAAACTGTTTTTTTGTGTACTTCTCAGGAGGGTCCTTTTGCTCAATGAAATCTTAGTATTTAGTCTTTGTAATCTGATATTTGGGGAAATATCTGAGTGATTTATTACGAGCTCCCTGTGAATGACCCACAGCAGTGCACAGTGTGGTGGCAGAGGGCAGGACACAGTGTCTGCTGAGCAGCCTGTCTGCAGCAGCCAGACCTGCTGGGGAGAGCAGACAGTAAATTCACATGGCAGTGGGACAAACGAATTCTGAAAACAAAATAAAATCAACCATATGACAAAACAACATGAATATCTGTCTGTAGCACTGGAATGGAACTAAAGACCTTTCTGCTCTGAGTGACATCCAACAAGTCCTGTTTCTTTTACTTTTTTAACTTTTTTTTTATTTCTATGGAACAAGAATTACCATGAGCCTTAGGAACATAAGTAATGATAGGTTGCAAAAAAAGACAAATGTGAGTTCTATTGAAATAAAAAGAAATGTCATCTTGAAAATGCAGGAAATTATCTTTGTCCTGTTCTGCATCATAATTCAAGAAACACATTAGGGAATGATACCTCAAGAAGAGTTTTGATCAACTAGATAAGTTAATGCGAGCACTGGGATTTGAAAAAGATGTTAAAGAAAGATTGACAGCATGGAGTTACTTATTTGGAAAAGACTAACCAAGGATAAGATAATAACCTTCCGTCAAGTAGAGTGTTGCTAAGAAAAGAAAGTGTTCCATGACCTAATCCTGAGCTCAAGTATAGCTAAGCAAGAAGTGGGAATGAGAAACATAAAATAAAAAAAAATAATAATAATTTTGGACATTTTTAGGAAAGCTAACTTCGAAACTTGACATGAAAGAGGAATAGAGGCAATATTACACATCACAGACTGATTGAATTACAGGTCTTGCTCAAGATCTTATAATCCCTCATAAAGATATCAGTTATTATTCTATCACCTTCTAGGAATGGGTTTGTAGCCTACTCAATCCCAATCTAAATCCTGGGTTATAGATCCCAGGATAACAATGTTACTATATCATCAAATCTAGGCTGGGATTTCTGTCTGAAAATATCAAAATGGCTTTAAAAGAGCTTCGTCAAATCAAGGCATTATAAATTTTTCCATTCAGTTTTCCAAAGCATGTTCCTGTCAGCTTCTTCTGATTCATCCTAGATGGTCTCCTTACCTCAGAGAACCCACAGGCCATTCTTCAAACAGATAATTTGTTTCAGTCTTGACTAACCAGCTCGTCCCCAAGACTAGATCATAAAACAGAACTGCACAGACTCCAATTGATAGTATCCCCATGACAGAATGAAAGGAGTTTCTTAGGTTTGGATGAACACAGGATTTTTAAGAGCTTTCTTGAGGGAGATGGAAGTGTGAAAAGGGTCCAGAACCACCAGTATCAATAGTAACAAACACCCCAGAATAAATGGCCTTGTCTAAACAATTTCCAGGACAAAATATTTTTATTGATGAGTTATCAAATCTCCTGAGATATCCTACACAGCTATACATCTGGCAATGTTGTCTTTGGGGATACTTCTGACTGGATTATTATTTTACTTTTCTTCTTCAATTTAACAGTGCTTTCATGTGCCCTTAGCATAAATGATATAAAAGCAGGTGGTCAGCAACATGAGAGGCAGGTAGAATCAAATATAGTATTCATAAAATAAAATTCAGATATTTTCCAAGTTCGTGTTAGATGTTGAAGAAGTTGATTTTATTTTAATAGTTTTAGAAGTTTTCTGCCACTTCCCTCTTTAAAAAAAGTTGAAATAAATTAAAATCTTTGAGATCTGCATAGACCACAAGCTGTCAATAGTTTAATTTTTGCAAGGAAAAGAAAGAGTAATGCAGAAATTTTAATTTGAGATTGAAAATACTTGTCAATGCTGCCAGTGGAAGAAGGCCTGGACAAAGGAATTTTAAGATCAGAAGCAACTGGAAATCAAGGATCAGACAGGAGGGTTATGATGCAGAGCTTGAGGGGATTATGAGTAAAAGGAAGAGGAAGACATTATTTAAAATCCAGCCATTAGGTAAGGAAGAGGAAGAAAGTGCTTTCATTTTCTTTGAAGGATTGTAGCATTTCTCTCTAGAGTCCTGTAACTTCCTAAAGACATTGCAGAAGCTGCATACCACAAAGTGATCATCTAGAAAGAAAGTTTGTAATATGGCACCCCCACTCTATATTCTCATAACAACAAATGGGATTTATCAATTTGAATATAAGATGCAGTTTTATAGAACTGTAATTCATATGGAATTTCTACAAGGGACCATTTTGTTCAAATCCTTGAATGTTTCTTGTCCCTAAATTACACCATGGTTTAAATTAAGCACAAAAACTTTCTTCTTTAATACCATATGAGGATGTAACAGACTTTTAGAAAACCTCCCAGTCTTGATTTCAAGATGTCAAGAGATGAGAAAACCTGTCACAAGCATTGATAGATTTTATTCTATAACTTATTTCCAACGTGAATATCTAGTTTCAATTTCCAACTACTGGCTCTTGTTACCATGTCTTACATGAGATAAAAGAGTTCTGTAGAACTTAATGCATTTTTTTTTCTGTGAAGATACTTACACACTGCAATCAAATCACCTCACAATCTTCTTTTTTATACGTTCTGTATTTCATTTTAAGGTGCTTTCTTCAGTGCTTTCATCATTTTTGCTAATCTTTTTTTTTTTTCATGAACTTTCCCTAACTTTTATCCTTCTTCTAAAATATCTAAAGAGTATAATTACAGAGAATAACCTGATAACACTCCCTGCAATGGTAAAATCAACTATGTGCTCTAATTAAGCTTTCTCTTCCTTTTCCAAGAAGAAAATTACTTCTCGTTGCTGCAGCGTTGTTCTGAATGCTGGTTATCTTGCTGCTAGGACTCTTGGATCTTTTGAATCTCTTCGTTTTGCGGAAAAAAATCTTATTCTGCAAACTCCAATATTAAAATAATAACATTCTATCTGGCTGCATTAGAAATAGTTCATTTGAATATAAATGGTTTATCAAGCTATCCAGATTATTTTATGGCATCTACATTCTTGTCATTATTTACCATTGGGATACATTTTTTGCCTTCCACATGTTTTACTGCTGGTGATTACATAATTAGCTCCTTATTATGTGTCATTGGACAGTGTCCTGTTCCCTTTGGAATCCTATTCTCCTGTATAATAACGGTTAACCACTGACAACTTATTTTTAAGTCAGTTAACCAGTTCTTGATCCATTCAGCATATTACACTTTATGATACCGTACTGTGTCTACTAAGTATATGTATTAAACAGTGAAAATTAATAGCCTGGAAATCTTCTTAAAAGTGCTTTCAGCTTCAGATTGTTTTAACTTGCTTTCAGCAATGACTGGTCTCTTCATTAAGGAGTCATAAGAAATCATGCTTATGTACAGTCCTTCTGCACTAGAAGGTAATCTATCATTACAAATCCATAATAACTTATTTTCAGCCAAACAAGGTTGACACTAACAACATAGAATACAATTGATATTCAGGCTTTCCTGCTTTTCCCCTTGTGGGATGAAAACAACTGCTAACAAAATATTCTATCTAATCTTTTTTTCCAACATCTTAAATATCTGGAATTGTCTCTACATTCTGATGTAATATTTCCTTTATCTGTTTCAAGAAATTACTGTCAGGGATTTTTTAAACCACCTTACAATTCTTATCAGTCTTGCAATTACTATTTTCTAAGGAGGAAGACAATGTACAATGATTAATGTACCAGAGAGCTCCTTTGTCTCTCAGAAACAAGGATACATTGAAGACAGTCTGACCACATCTTCAAGTTCCTTTGGATTGGCTGGACTTTTTCAAGTGGAAGTGTGTAGCATAAAAAATATCTCTTACCAATACAACCTGTAAAAAATGCATCACCCTTCAAATTTGTGAGTGAAAGAAACACTAAGAAAAAAAGAGACTGAAAATTGAAAATATGTATTTATATAAAAATGTGGAAGTAATAATTTAAAACATCTTTTAGGAACATTCTAGTTGCAGTTGTCACCATTTATGAATTTTGAGACCACTATTGTATTTGTTCGTATTGGCTCATTTGGAGACTGCAGAGTCTGTTTCTTTTATAGAAGCTGTCCATGTCATATTTGTTCTATGTCTTTTCTAATCCAGTTCTATTATTTGGGGGTTTTCATTTAACTCTTGCTATAACTGCATATGAAGTACCAAAAATAAGAAAACAATGAATTTTCTTTGGACAGTTTGAGGGTCCCACCCTCAGTAATGAGACTGTGCTATATCTAAGGATTCATAGAAGTCACTGAATAATGCCATTTCCAAAAGGGAAAGAGAGGCAGTGTCAATGAGTGCCTCTTTGTTGCTACTTTAAGCATATTGGGTGTAAGCTTGTTTAAAACTTTTAAAATATGCAAATCGCAAAAGCGAGGGGTGGAATGTCGTGGGTTGGAGCTGAAATTAATTGACAGCTTTTTA
>VZRO01003607.1:1740701-1809350 GCA_013397915.1 Daphoenositta chrysoptera | reverse complement strand
GAGGAAAATTGTGAATTTCAGGCTAGAATTTGCTTATCCTTAAAACGAGAACACCCCATGTTTGGCCCATGTCTGCAGTATAAAAAAGACTGTAAGATTACCATGGGAGAGGAGAGATTAATATGTTTTCATTGCAATAGACTGTTTTTCTCCAGGAGGGCAGGACTTTTGCAAATAACAGTTTAAAAACCACGGTAGAGCAAAGAGAAGACCTCTTTCTTTCCCCTAAGTTTGAAAAACTTTGTTAAGTACCCTAATACTGAACCAAATTCCATCATTGTTATCTTTGATGCAAGCTGAGTGCAGGAGGAAATACTGGAAAGGGAGGGGAATGTTTATTTCTTATTCTCTTAATTTTTCTGGTTTTTTTCTTTTAATCTTAGTAACAATAAACTATCTTTCTATTTTATAGAAATTTTTAAGCCTGTTTTGCCATGTTCTCCTAATTTATATATTTATATCTCACAAACACAAATTAGTGAACTGAATCCCGGCTGCTGCTGGTATTTCAGCTTGTGCATTAAACCTAACCCGTTACACTACTATAATGTATCTAGTAGCTGCTTTTTGCTTTGGCCCTTGAATATTTTTCACCAAAAATTATTTCAGGAACCTTCCTTCTGGAATACAGTAAGACATCTATTAGTTCAAAAGGCTTTGATTTTCAGCAAAGTGATTTTTTTCATAGCAACAATTCACCTGAAGTAAAATATATTAACCTTTCTACCACTCTTCTCTTTGTCTTCATAAGCTTGAGGAAAATGTTGCCCTGAATATTTAAAGCAGCTAGTTTACTGTAGGGTCATTTCGGCTCACCTCTAAGCAAGAGATATTCTCCTAGAAGTTCAGAAATATTATGAACACTAAATTGTAGCACAGTTGTGGAAAAATAAATTGGGGTTAGTACCCTGTTGTTCTCCCATTCTTTCCTGTGAAGGTGCTTAGAGACTGAAAACTAATGGAGAGAGACTGTAAAACTGAATTGTTTCAAAGTAAGGTGAAGAAGTTTAAATTAATCTTTATTTTCAGAATGCTTTTCACCTGGGCTCAGGCTATCCTCTCTGTGTGTTAAATGCCATCATTACAATTATTCTTCTCTCTTGACTGAATAATGAACTCTGGTTTCCCAGTCCTAGAATAACTGCTTGTGGTTTGTACTTACTACTTGATCCCGCTGCAGACAATGTAAGTGTACTAGCTCTTATGAAAGATTTTTTCATTTTATGTTTTTTCCTTCTTTTCTGCTTTAGGAAAACTCTCAGTAAAGAAGAGATGTTCTTATTAACATATGGAAAAATCAGACACAATTCTTAAGTGTGAAAATTTACTTGCGAGAATTTTTTACTCAATATGAAGAAAACATTCCAGTTTTATCCCTTGCAAATATATTAAGATTATCTGGTCAGATCTGTGTAATAGAGATTCAGTCAACATGAGGCCATATACCTCTCAGTGTCTCATCTTTCATTTGTGTTTCTTTTTCACCATGAGACCTCTTGAAGGATTTTATGTATGCAGTAAATCCATAACTGATTGTTTGATTTTCTATTGAAAGCAAATACACTACTACTTCTGAAGTATTTTAAATGTTAATTGTATGGTTTGAAAAATATTTTGCAGCCATTTTCCCATTAAAAAACCAAATCTCTGCTTTTTGGTTTATTCAATGTTATGAGTTGATATCTGACTAGCTATTTGCAATGAGATTAGCAGCTTGAAATTCAAATTTCCATCTCACTCCTTGCTTATAAAATTTGCTTGTTTGTATTTTTGTTTGTTTAGGTAGAACTTACCATTAAAAAAGTTAGCATGGTGAATTTACCCTTTCTCAAAAAGAAAAAAAAAATTAAATATACAAAGAATATTACCCTCAGTACAAGCTCTGGAACATAGAGGGCACTGTTACATTAATGAAAATAATATTTTATAAACGGAACCATTTAGAATTTCTTTTAATGTTAGGAACGAAAGCACCATTATGGTATAGGATAGTGATAGTTATGATGTAACTGTTCCTGTCTGCAAAAAGGCAGTTCATATAAAATGTTAATGGAATCACATATGCAGTGTATTTATCTAGAATGAGTAAAAATCTTAAAATCTCTGTATAGAGATAACTTTTATTTATTTATTTGAGTAAGTTTTGCATTTTATACTCATAAATTATAGTGTAAAATAGCCTCATAGTATCCTAACTTTCAGGAATGCATCCTTAATCCTCCTAGCACGTTTTAGAAAGGATATTGAGCACATAACTGGTACATCACAAAGTATCTTACACACTAAGGAAAATTATAATCACCATTTTACAGGTAAAGAAATGGAGTAATTTTCCTTTTGTTCTGCTGGCTTCATGAGGAAGAAGACTACTCAGCAGGGCCATAATTCTTCACTCATGTCATTCTGTCCTTCCCCTACTGCCCACAAGCAACAGCAGTGCTGGAAGAAGAGGAGCTTTATGCAGACTGTTTTCCTGGATATCTTTATTCTGTACTCTGGAAGACTATGCAATTAAGAACTGCACTTGTAGGTCAGAAGACAGAAAGCAGGCAGCATTTGTTGGACTGTGACAAAGGTAGAGAATAACAAATTCTCTGGTTGGGGAAGTTAAGATGATCTAAAAGACAGGTCTGAAGACCATACAGAAAGCCCTTTGGAGCTGGCTGCAAAACCCGTTAGGGTGGCACAGCCTTCTGGGGAAAGCCTGTTCTGGGTCTCAGCAGTCCTTGTAATTTGCCACTGGACAGAAAGTTACTTAGAGTGACTCTAATAATTCAAGCCTGCCTGGCATGTATTATTCAGTTTTGCTGGAGAAGAATCCATACACAGGCTGAGGTTCATTAATTCAGGAGGAAAGATGCTAATGCTCCCACATCTACACAAGGACTGAGCAGAAAGGTAGTGCTCTCTTCAACATCATCTTGTGTTTTGTAGCCCAGTATTGTTTTGTGTGTGTTTCTTTATTTGAAAGTGATGGAATTGTAAAATGAACAAGTTCCCTCCTCTATGGAGGGAGCTTGGTGACCTTAATAACTACCTCAGTCTGGAAACTCCCATAGCAATTGCCATGAATCTTAAAGAGCATATAAATTTATAGAAAACAACATTGTCTTAGTTTATCACACTAACCACGGAACTAAGAAAATGGCCTGGGATCTTTTTTAATTAGAGCTTCCTAAGTACCACAATATAACACACCTAGTAGCAGTGACTCTTCCTTAATTTGAAAAACAGTAACCAAGATTGGACCTGTTTGGGATTGGATTTGTTTGCAATTTTTCTGCTGTTTGCAGGTATCCTGGGGTTAAAAAGGCTTATTTAACTTCCACTGATTTTTATGGTAAGTGCTTAAATGGGTACATATATTATACTAGTTCAGTCAAAAGAGATTGCCTTTCTTCAAAGTACAATTGATTAGGAATTCAGACATAGGCAAAAATTTAAGATGTACTTTTGATACCAAAATTATTGTTTAAATATTTGTCAGCTAGCTAAGGATTCTGATACATTTGGAACATCATGCCATCAAAATTCATCAGATATTATCTGCAAAGAAAAGCTGCTGATTCTTTGATCTGATTCCTATTATTAAGTATTAAAATAATTCTCCCAAGAACTTTGGTTTCCCTCTATGCTATTATGAACTAGCAGTGTCATAATCAACAGTATTATCTTTAAGCCAATTACCGAGGTTGATCCCTGCCATCAAGCACAAAAGTCTACTCATCTTTCCACTGCAGAACATATTTATCTTTAATTAACTTTTAAAAAATAATTTCTGTGCTGCATATGAATACTGTCCTGGAGAACACTTCCACAATTGTATGGGAACATGCATATATATTGAAAATAAGAGGAAAAAAAGGGTGAGTTTTAACTTAAAATTTTAGAAGATTGAATATCAGTGACTTTTGCCTGTCATTGCAGAAATTGTGACTATGATTTTACTGTAAATAGAAATTTAGCTGTTGCTTAAAGATGGACTAGCATCAGGCATTAATCAAATGAATCTTAGCTTAAAAGGATATTTAGAAATTAATAAAGAGTGTCATTCATATTTAGTACACATATTTTCAATACAATGAATATTTGTTATAATTGCATACTACATATTGAAAACTAGCAATTATGAATCAAATACTATTAGATGATATTTTATCTGAATTTTCATTACCTTACATTATCTAAAGTAAAAACCCACAAAAAAATCCAGGAACAGCTCTAAAAAAATGTAGCAAGTTATTGTGCTACATAATATAATTTCCTATAATATCAGCTCCCGGAGAAAGGTGATTGATGGAAAATAATTTTGGGGATTCTGACCAGGCAGTTTTCTGGACATTTCTGATAATACACATAAGTTCACAAATGTCAAAAGTAAAGTCAAAGGAACTTCCTAAATTTGAAGTTATTTTATAAATGGTGTTAAATCTAGTAATGCTGGGAGTATGACTGCAGTTTTTAAATTGTTATTTTGCATTTCTATGGTTTTGTGTAACAAATGCAATATGTAGCTCCATGCAACAAAGTATAGGTATATTTGATAAATACATTTATTGACATGTTTTCAATGTTTAATTCATACAGGTTGCAATTCATTCCAATGTTTCTAAAATACATGGGTTCTTTACAGCATTTTTTGTTACAGGTATCAAATAATATTCCTTTGTTTCCTCTGTCTCTGAGTGTCACTTCTTCAAACAAAACAAATTCAATTTCAGGTCAGAAAGAACTTTTGAAAAAATTGCATAACCTAGACTAACGTTTTGTGACTCAGAATCCTTCTTAAGAAATATTGGGAAATCTGCCAGAAACAGTGAGAAGGACTAATACTTTCTTATATCCTATCCAGGATAGGATGACTGTGAAATATTGGTCTCAAAATTTGACCTAGCAATTTTTTTTCATGTCATAAAGACTTTTCTTGCTTTCAGACTAATTGATATATTTCAAATCTACACTGCATGATGCTCTTTTCAAACATGAATAACTGTAAAACATCCTATCTTAACTATGTTGCAAGTGTAAGACTGAATATTTTCTTTTCAGACCTGGACAAAACATGAAAGAGATATTTCTTAAGCAATAGTTTAAATTGAATTCTAGTTTTAAAAAGCCCCTGGAAGTATTTGAAGGAGCCAGATGTATCTGGCATAGAGAGAGTTACGTGCCTGAGAACTAATTATCTGTGTTTCTGACTAGGGAGGCACGAGGAAACATTCTTCTGATTTTGAAGAATTATACATTGGAACTGGCAAGTCTTTGAAAAACAAGGAATTTTTTTTTGCCATTAATAGAAGCCACAGAGACTTCTTGACATAAACTCAGTGTACTTACAACGTACAGCTTGCAATTTAAAGTTTTGTTAGAAACCCCCTCCCCCAAACTTGCCATTAAACATGCCTATTGATGGGGACAAAGACCCATAGACTATGTATGAACTGTATCATAAATTAGTTTCTTTCTCACGTAGTGCTGTATATTTAAATAGACAAGGAAAATGATAATTTAAATGCTTATGCGTTAAGTGGTCCTAAATGCTTTTATTTTTCTGAGTTCAATTCATATTGAGGCAGCAGACTCTTTTCTTTAAGGTAGTCTGTCATAGCTGATACATCTTCTGGGACAGTCCCTATGACTCCTGTGTTCTATTCTGCTCCTGGGAAGTCGTAACAGTGTCACATTCAGAAAACCTCAACTCTAGCTCTGCAATTATCACTGTTTTTCTATTCCAGCTCTCTTAACCCAATCGGTTCCAAAACACTACATGCTGCAGTCTTCTCTTCCTCTCTTTCCTTTCACATTGAGCAAGGTCCTTGCCTGTTAGCAGACTTTAACAAGAAAAACAACGGGCTCTGAGGAATTTTAATCGTAAATAAGAATGATGAAAAACCAGATCTGCAATTTCAAAGTGTGGAAAATGAAACCTTCTTATGGAAAGGTTTAAATCTAAGTAGGAGTTTAAGGGTGAGAGAGAGAAGAGGTACGACTATCATGATCATGTTGGATCTTCTATGCTCCTGATTGGGTTGGTTTATAGGGACTTGCCAAGGACAACGTTTTTTGGCGAAACACAGAAGTCCCAGAGGAAATGAAAGGATGCACATAGGCACAGTTATTAGGTATATATGAAGAACAGCATCTTTCCAGATATGTATTGAATGAGGGTCACAGTTAACTTTAAGAATAAAAAATTTCAGGTTAAGTTTTTATTGAAGAAGTGCTCCTCCTTTTTGTCTAGAACTGCAAACTTTTGAGATACTTAACAATCTAATGCCTTTTTCCTCCAACAAAATCTGCCAGCTCCCTACTTCTGACGTCCTCAGTTTCTTTGACAAGCAGTAGGTATAATAAGCAAATTTTCAATTCACATTTTCTGAAAATTGAATATGAAAAAAAATCAAGAAAATACCAATTGTTACTATATTATTCATTTTAAGACAAAGTGACTCTGGAAAATAATTTCATACAGTTCTTTTTCATTTCAGTGCACAGAAATACCGAGATAAATTCTTGTAGACTGAAATATACTACCCCCTTTATCTTTTTTTTTTTTCCAGAATGCAATTCATTTCAAAAGTGAAAGCAACAGAGATTTTCTGTCATCTAGTTATTTACTTTGAAATATTCCTGAGGATTAATTAGTTCTTCTGTCAAAATATACATTTTTGCCATTCTAAATACATGCAAACCTCCCACACACATCCTATTGCCCCAGTTCCCAGAAGATTTGGATTTATAAAATACAATAAGGTGGTTTTGAAAAGGATTTGAATCACACAGGGGTTTTCTTTTTCTGTCATTTGTATCACTTGTAAAGCAGATTTTGGTAATTACTCTCTTTTCTTTTTTCCTACAGGCACATTCTCCAAATGAAATGAGTGAATATCGACAGCAAAAGCTTGATAAAATATTTTTTTTCCTATACATTACCTTCTGACACTTGCAGACACATACTTGTAGAAATAAATCATCTGTAAGAGTGAACATGTACAGACATTTTTTTTAATAATGAGATGATCATAGAATCATTGAATGGTTTGGCTTGAAAGGGACATTAAAAATCATCTGGTTCCAGCCCTCCTCCTGCCATGGCCAGGGACACATTGCTCTAGACCAGGTTGCTCAAAGCCCCATCCAACCTGGCTTTAAACATTTCTGGGTATGGGCCATCCATGACTTCTCTGGGCAACCCCTTCCAGTGTCTCACTACTTTCACAGTGAACAATTTCTTCCTAATGTCTAATCTAATAGTTTAAAACCATTAACCCTTGTCCTATCACTACACGCCTTGGTAAAATGTCCCTCTCCAGCTCCCTTGTAGGCCTTCCTCAGGTACTGGACAGTGCTCTAAGGCGTCCCTGGAACTTTTTTTCCTCCAGGCTGAATACCCCCAACTTTCTCAGCCTGTCTTCACAGGAGAGGTGCTCAGCCCTCTGATCATCTTTGTGGCCCTCCTCTGGGCTCAGTACAACAGGTTCACATCCTTCTTCTGCTGGTGATCACAAAGATGAACACGGTGGTCCAGGTGGGATCTCATGAATGGAGTAGAGGGTTAGAAAATGTCTCTCTCGACCTGCTAGTCATGCTTCCTTTGATGCAGCCTGGAATACAGTTGTGTTTCCAGGCTGCAAGTTCATGTTGCCAAGTTGTTTTGAGCTTCTCATCAACCAACACTTCAATGTCTTTCTCCTCAGTGCTGATCTCAACCCGTTCTTCAGCCAGTTTGTATTCGTGGTTTGGAGTAACACACAAGACTGTATACTTGGTCTTGTTGAACATCATGAAGTTATCACAGGCCCACTTCTCAATCCTGTCAAGGTCCCTCTGGATGGCATCCCCTCCCTCCAGCATGTTGACAGCACCACACAGCCTGATGCAATCAGCAAACTTGTCTGAGGGTGCACTAATCCCACTGTCCAAGCTGCCAGCAAATATGTTAAATGTCACCAATCCCACTACTGACCCTTGAGGACTGTTGCTAGTCACTGTTGTGCTTGGATATTGAGCCATTGACCAACACTGTGCAGAAGATCACCAAATTTGTCAGACAAAATTTGCCCTTAATGAAGCCATTTTGGCTGACATCAATGACCTCAGTATTTTCCACGTGCCTTAGCATGACTTCCATAATAAACACTTATTCATAAGTATTCAAAAGTATAGAATGATTGCTAAATGAAGCAGCCAAATTTCCAAACCCTTCTTTTGAAACGTTCAAAGACATTAGAACAACATAAAGCACAGTACCGTAGACAGAGACAGCCCAGAGTTGACTAAAACTTCCATCTTTAGTATATATTTTACTGAATTTCTTTAAGAGGTTAAAAAATCTGTTATATCAATTAAATAAATCACAAGACTTTTTTGCATAAAGAATTGAAAAATGCCTTGTTGCTTGACTTGTATTTCTACTGCTATTGAGCCCTGAATTTTGATGATGGTTTTTACTCTGTATTTCCTTCATCCTCCCAGCTTCGTGTTGATGTGACTGCTCTCTTAGAAGAGCTAGCACAGCCTGTGGCAGACAGAATTGTTTCCACGCAGCTGCTCTGAAGAGCTGGGCAGTAACAGATGTGTGACAAAATTGTAGAGCCTAATCTGAAAGCCTGAACATCACGTGGCTGAGAGAAAGATGCCAGACACATCCTCTAGTATGTGCAATGTCACAAGTGGACAACAGGGGAGACTGTCTCTACCATGTTAATGGACAATGGCCTCACCAAAAAATGGAGTTCAGGTCAGCTCAAGATAAACACGAAGGGAGGCAAGAATATCTAGAAAATATATATAAATCTAAAGAGATTTTCGGATTAAGTATGACTGTTTTAAGAAAGGAGGAAAATATGAAAATTTTAAAGTTATTGTTATTCCATCCACTGGTTTAGTAAAAAATAGATTTCCATTTTTAGGATGTTCTTCTGACCTTGGAAGATGTGTTTCTCCTTAGAAATACTCCTCTTTCTTTTCCAACCACCTTTACCCTTTAAAAGATTTCCTTTGTCCTTTTCTTTTTAAGAAAATTATAATGAAAGTAGAAATAGCAAAAAATAAGTGGAAGAAATGAGTTTTCCTTCTGTTGACATCTTTTCCCCAACTTTTACAATGAAGTACTGAAGTATATTGATTTTTAATTTTTTTTCATGGTTGGATGAGCTCTGATCATAACTAATGTTAACATTCTTCAGATGCAAAGACAATCATCCAACACTATTTGTTACTCTTCTCTGTGACCCCAGCTAAAATCACACTGTGGAGAAGAGAATACCAGGTTCTCCATCAGGAACCCATGGGCTCTCTTATGTACTTCTGGATGAAGCAGTTTCCAGTTCCATGACAACATTTTCATTGCCCTGGTATCCCCTTTTCCATCCTTTCTTAAGCAATATGCATTCTTTCTTGAAAACAAGTCAGAATCTCTTATTCACTCTAATTTGTCTGTTTTTGTCTGACCTTTTCACTGGCAAATTGAGTTTTCTTTTTGTATTACCTCATAGTCTTTTGCAAGGATGAGTTCTAGGAAAGATGAGTTCAGCTTTTGAATTTTGTTTTTTTTTTTTTGACACAATAGTTATCTTGCTACGAAAACTCCCTGAGTAACTGTGTATTCCAAAGGCATCTCTATTCCGTGTGCTCACGTGGCACACACACCAGTAAACCTTGGAATTAAATATCTTTGTTTCACAAAAAACACAGTTGGAATGTTGTGATGTAACAGGTGTATAATTTTGAGATTTTGGATTCAGTTATGTTCAACATATTGCTTGCATTCAAAACTAAGCTGGTCACTGAATCACATGGGGTTATGCCTGAATCATTTTAAACTGTAGAATAATGAGTACAGAGAAAATCACAAATGCATGTCTGATCTGAATTTGTAGATACATGAAATCATGATAGAAACATGGAGGATTTGCAAAACTTGGAGTGATGTCTAGCTATTGGCTGGTTATTCATAAGTACTGTGGTTTGTAAAGTTTTGGGAATTTTAATTAAGGACTTGGGGATTAGGATTTGCACATGTTTTGGTATTGGGCTGGTTTTATAGGATCTTCACATTCTGTGAATGTTTATGGGAATCCAAATGTTTAATAATAAATTTACAAGAGCCTGAAAAAATGAAATTTAAAAAACCCCACAGCAGTTGCAAACATACTGTTTTTTAAATCTACAAAAGCTTTTGATCTTATTGAGAGGTTTATTAAAGTTAATATTGGAATTTTGCTGTATTTCATCGAACACTTGTTCCATTGCAAACTTTCTTTCAAAGATATTAGTTTTCCATCTTCAGATATTAAAGGTACAATTTAAACAATGTTGTGTAATGACGTTTTAAATTCAACACAAGTTGCAGAAATCTGATAGTTCAAGTTTATTTACAGTTTTAACCCATTCCCAGTTTTCTTTCCTTTTTGTGTCTTTTATGTTGTATTAGACAGTGACAACTCTGCAAATATGTAAGTATACATACATGTATCTCCAAAACCAAAAAGACTAATGAATACTTTGCTTTATAGTCATTTTATTTTCAGTCTGATGAAGAAGGCTGAAATTTTTAATTCTCAAATGTTAACCAAATTTTCCCAAATGTGAGGAAACTGTGCTTGTGAAAATGTTAGACCAAGTGACTAATGGGACAAATTAGATCATGACAGACTTGCCCTCTAAAACACTTAAACTGATACCAGTCTTCAAACCAGTACACAAATACAGATCTGAGATAAGGGACTAGGTATTAAAAATCTCTTCACACATGCTATCAATGCTGTTTAATACTTAATCAGTATTAAATAGCTCTTGACACATGGTGGAATAATATTTTAGAAGTTGGATATATTTTAGAATCATTGCCTTTGAGTCCAATTCAACAGAGAGAAGGAAGAGAAACAATTACTGCAATTTTAACCGTGGCAAAGGCAAGCAGCACTGCAGAAAGTTGGTTATAACCACATTGATTGCATAAATGTTGATGGGATCTGTGCTCTGTTGTGTGAGGCTGAAACAGATAGTAAGAAGCCAATAGATTTGCTTCCTACATTTTTAGAACACCATAATGGGGCTGGAGAGGATTTACATGTGAAAGAGGGAAACCTAAAAATGTGTGTGAGGACGTAAGTATCAGATGCACTGGCCAGAAAGATAATTTTAAAAATCAAATAGTAAATTAAATTTTACATGCCATTCATTTTGTGAGTTCTCCCACCTCTTAGGAAAGTTTACCGGCTATGTATATACATTCCAGGTTTATTCGCTGAAAATATTTTCCTCTGAAATCTTGTTACCTCTACCAATATTACCCCCACCACTAATGTTTATCCAAAAGGCCAGGTGAACGTATGTTGTGTGCTTGGATTGTTGCAGCAGGAAGCTGTTACACCCCTGGATATACTCCCTCACTCTCTGCCCCAACCTTATGCTATCATGTTCAGGTCAGGGGGAAATAACACCATGGATGTTACCTGCTTCCAATACTCTTTTTTTCCTGATTACACATCTTTGTTTTTCATCTCCTGCAACATATTCGGGCCATAGACAGATGGAAAATCTACATGTGAAGGAGTCAAAAGCTCTCAGTGGCATAAACTAAAGGGCTTTTATTTCCCACAGCCTCGTAATGTTGCCTTGCTTTTAATGGCTTTCAAGGCTGTATATAGAGCCTCTGAGCAAAAGAAACATCTTCCTAAATATTAGCCTAGTAATCTAGTATTGGGCATTATATTTTTGGAATACACAATTCTCTGCATATTTTACATGTTAAATGTGTTTGTTTTAAAGAGTTGAATATAATTGTTTTAATAAAATATGTATTTCAGTTATTTACAGCAACAAGTAGGGTTGTTTTTAAAAGCAAAGAAGCTTGATTTTTGTTCTGGTTTTTTAATTTCTCTTTAATAACTGAAAGTGAAACAATTGTGGTTAATGATATTGCATTAAAATTACTAAGAAAGTTTTAGCTAGCAAATGCAGTGCTTTTTTCTGTTTTACTTTCTATGGTTTTCTTGCAGCACCTCTTGATGTAATAAATTCGTTTTCTTATCTTTGAATAAATAGAATTTTTATATCTTTTACATGTCAATTATATGTGCAGTAACAGTTCATTAAATTTTAATGTTAGATATCAGTTTCTAACTATGATAAGAATATACTGGGGTTGAGCTGTTCATTGTAATCAGAATAATAGAATACCTTAGAAAAATGGTAAAAAAATTAAGACTTTTATTCCAGTGCCTTTTCATTACAAATGAGGTCTTTTAAAGCAACTTCTTCCTCTGTCTTTCTTACTCTGATGGCAGAAATGTACTGGGGCACAACTTAGCATTTTAAACACTGTGAATTTTCTGACATTCCTACAGTGCTGTTCTCCCAAATAACACACACTTGAAACTTCTCTGTCCATTGGCACATTGCAAAGATTAGGAAACAGTAGAATTTTATAAGAATGAGAAAATCTAATTGAGATTTGCTAACGTCTTCCCAGGTTGTGACACTGCTCTACCACCAAGTCTTTATTCCAGATGAGATTTATCATTGAGACGGCAAGATTCACAAAAAGTGTCATAAAAGTTTTTACTGTGAACAAGGACAGGGATATTAGAAAGTGGAGAGTAGTGTAAAGCAAATTGTCTTTTTCTGAGCAGTTTCTGTATGCAAATTTTTTGTACCATTGATTGATTTACTCTTTGCTAGCAATAGAATATAAATCCTTAGAAACACCATGAAGTACATTAGGGTTTTCATTTCATGTTATGTGAGTTTATTTTCCTACAAGTGAATTCTTTTCAGACGATTTCCTCCTCATTCATGTCACTGTGTGATTCACTGTTTCTTCATGTTTCTTTTAATAAGTTGAAGAGGTAGTAAAAGAAAACTAATTTATTTCTTTCTTTCCTCCATGAGAAAAGAGTGCGCAGGATGTAGAGTGCTGCAGAAATCAGGTGAAGAGCTTTCATTCCAAGCAGTGAAGCCTAGAACAGCTTATTGTGCTTTTGATAGATGAGATTAATTTAATATCTCCTTTTGGGATGTCCTTCAGCTGTTTTTTTAGTGTGAAAGAGAACACAGAGACAAAATAATACATAAAAACAGCAGATAGAGAGTACTGATGAGGATTACAGTTAAATTAAATCTTGATTATTGACTCCATATCTTAATGCATTTCTGACCAAGAAACATGTCTGAGTTTGAGTAACTCCTTTTGCTCTTCCTTCCACAACCTCTCCTATTCACCATCATTGAAGTCAATCTGCCAGAGACTCACAGAATCATTTAGGCTGGAAAAGAGATATAAAATAACCTTTCTAATCTACAGTTCAGGATGACAATATTGTCCTCTGATGTTGAGTCTGGCAAGTATGTAAAGGGTCTTTAACATTTTTCTTTTTCTTCTTTTCTTCTTCATCAGCTCTACAACATCTGTCGCACTTCAGAGTGATGTTAAATGTTAAGGCATTATAAAAACAGTGGCATCTTTAAATCATGGCCATGTCTAGTTTTGGAAAAACTGTTATTCAGATATCTACTCTGGTGAAAATAAAATTAGTCTTCTCAGCATAGTGTCCCAGTTCCAGCCAAGACAGGGTTAATGAGTTATTCTGTACCACCTCACATGGTTGCTGGGCACAGGAGGAAGGGAGTCTCTTTCTTCTGAGGAGAAGGGGTTCCTTCCAATTGAGAAAACACGGTGGACTGTCTTTTATCAAGGATGTTTTTGTCCATGAATAATTTATTTTCTTATACCTTTTGTTCCTAATTTTTTTGTTGTTACTGGTTTTTTTTCTTATGTCATTGCTGTCTCCAGTAATTTTTTCTTATCTCAGCCCAAGATCTTTGCCTGTTGTGCCTCCAATTCTCAACTTCATCCCACTACAGGAGGAAAGGGGAAGGGAAGGGGGAGCAGCATGTGGTTTTGGAGAGACTACATAGGGGCACTGAATTGGGGAATACCATTCCTAAACCATGACAAATAGGATAATATATTAATATATTAAGCTTAAAACCTTTAGCTTGCTCAAACTGGTCTCCTGACAGGTCTATATAAGGTCTATATAAGTTTTAATATTTCCCCAGCTTAAAATCCATGACACATTTGACCTGCAGGAAAGCGTGAATGTCCATCCCACAGTTAACAGTTACAAAAATAAAGCATGGCTCCAGAACAGATATCTCCCATTGAATACCTATTATCTTCTTTGGGAAAATCGGCTGGACAGTAGGAATCTAGATGAAAACAGAAGGAAAATTCTAAAAAGCAGAGTATGTAGCACATCTCTATGGTAAGAACCATGAAGATGTGTTACTCATCAAAAAGATGAGTGCACTCAGCCAGGACACAGATTTTTTTTTTTTTTTTTTTTTTTTCTGACTGCCATTTGATGCTGTTGACTGCAACCAGATAGATAAGGCGTAACATTGGCTTGCACTGAAAAATAACCAAGAGCTGGAATCTGGCCCCAGCAGGTCTGCATTTCTTGCAGTTGGCCACAGAAGAACTAGATGGAAGAATGAGAATCTATCATTAAAGCAGGAGTAAGTCCCTGCCCCACTTCCACTCCCTGACTTCTCTTTAGGTCCTGTTCCTGTCCTCCAATGAGTGTATCCTCTTGTGAAAATCAGACATTTTTTCTGTTGTCCAAAGCATGAATTTTACCTCACTCATTCCTAATAGTTTTTGAATAGCCCTTCCTCAAAAATAAAAATGAAAAATTAAAGCGGTGATAGTGAAAATTTTTATCCATTGATGCAAGCCAGAAGTCTTCTTCAGACCATTATGGTCCTCAACAGACAACTGGCAGTGACATTTTCAGATTTTTGTAGAAAGCTCCTTCAAATCTTTTTTTGCAGATACAATCAATAGAACTACAAAAAGTCCATTGAAAGAGTATCTGGTCCAGGCAATCGTAGCCATATGATACACCAAATTTAAAAGGTCTCATCTGTCTATTTCTATACTTAAATTCAGAACTGTCTTCAGTGGTTGCTTCCAAACTCCTACCAGAACTTCAGGGCAGGGCATCAGATCAGTCATACACTGCAGCTTCTGTAGGCTAAGGAAACCATCTTCATATTTAAAGCAATAATTTGTTATAAGTTAGTGTAAGGATAGTTAAACTATTAAAAAATATCACTTGATTTACAATGAGAGTAACCAAATTGGGTAATTATTGTAAGAAAAAAGTAGCTTTAAGGAAACATTTAATGTTGATATACAGATACTTTTTAATATCGAATAGTTTCTTTGGGGGTATGCTCACACCCCCAATACTACTGTCGGTCCTAAGGTTGATGGGGCCAGTCTTCCAAAAAGCAGGTGGCATAGCTTTAAGCTGAGTTATCAACATCCTAAAATTGTCACCAGAACCATGACACTGTTATGTTCTTTTTATTCATGGTAGGATCCGCTTCGTGCTATTTTTAAAGTTTTTAATTTTTTTTTCTATGTATAGTGTAGTTTATATATGTTGGATAACTTCCTTTTTTGTTTTCCTTAAAACCAGTTTTTACTAGGCATCCAAAATTACATTCCTCTGATCATTAGAAACTGTTTGCTGGAAGTATGCCTAAAGCCTGATGGCCTGAAGTCTCTGCTTTCATCCTGTGCCCACACTGTCAAGGTCTTCACTACCATTCCCCATCTCCACAGCTACACACTTCATCTTTGGTCTAGTGTTACACATAGTTCAGGCTAAAAATGATAACTACTGCTTATTACTATCTGTCACTTTAAACAATATATCAAAATGCTTGTAACAATGGTCATTACAGCAATCATAGAAAGCTAAGCTAAAGCCGAAACAGGTAAAGCAATAGCTGTTTGCTCATTATGTAACTGGTGTTCTAAATAAATGAGTTGTCACGGTTTGATCCCAACAGGCAACTAAGTACCACTCAGTCACACTCCCACTCCCACACCAGCAGAACTGAGGAAAAAATTGAAAAAATAAAAGCTAAAAAATCATGGCTGGAGATAAAAACTGTTTAATAAGTAAAGCAGCAACCTTGTGCATAAGCACCACAAAACAAGGAATTAATTCACCACTTCCCATGGGCAGGCAGGTGTTCAGTCATCTCCTGGAAAGCAGGGCTCCATCACGTATAATTGTGACTTGGGCAGACAAATGCCATCACTCTGAAAATACCCCCTTCCTCCTACTTCCCCTCACTTTATATACTGAGTATGATGTCATATGCTATGGAATATACCTTTGGGAAGTTGGGTTCAGCTGTCCCAGCTGCTGTGTCACCTCCAAACTGATGGTGTCTTCTCAGTGTTGGAGCAGTACAAGAAACAGGAAAGGCCTTGACTGTGTATCAGCACTACTCAGCAATAACAGAAACACCTCTGTATTATCAACAAAGCACAAAACCAAAACAGGTCCTCATACTATCCACTGTGAAGAAAACTAACTCTACCACAGGCAGAACTAGCACATGAATAAATCACCTAATGAACAGTTGTCTTCTTACCATGACCTATTTCCAGTTTTAAAAAGGAGGTAGCTCTTGCTCTGCCTCTTTCCTGTCCAGGCTCAAATAGAACATTGTTACTTAGGAAACTTTTCTCAGTTTCATTATTAAGTGCATTTCTTTATAAAGTGAAGTTTGGTAATGTAGCAAGAAAAATATCTGAGAAACACAGGATCTTAACCAAGCTGGAGATAGAAGTAGAGAATTTGAAGTCAATTGCCTCATAAGTTCTATTCAGTAATAATCTACATAAAAGTTTATGTAAAATTCCAGATTGAAAGATTCTCTGTAGTTTAATACCACCTTGAATTGTCATTACATCAGCCAAGAGCAGTAACTGAAAATTTTTTTCTCTTCCTCAAAAAAATAGATATTAAAGTTGTTATTCCCTCATGTATTTGATTTGTTTCTAGAAGTACATGTATCTACATAGGCAATAAAACTATATTCAATTAAAAAGCTGTGCAATAACAAGCCAAGGAAAGAACTACAATAGAACAGCAAGCCAAGCCTTGATACATGTACCTGAACCCAGAACATGCTTTTGACTAGCTTTCTAGTAACAGCCTACCATTTTAAAGTAGTATTTGGTACTTAAAGGTATCTGAAATGAGACTATATTAGCATTAGGTTCTAAACACTTTTCTCCTCCTTGCCTTCCAGTGTCCTGTGTGTATCTCCAATTAGTATTTCACTGGGTTTTATGGTTTGCAAGGACTCCCTTCTTATCCACTGACATTTATGTCATGATGCTCAGTTTAGGAACAACCATACTGACATTGGTAGAGTCTTTTGAGGCTCTGGTAATTTCCTAAAAACATCAATCAACAATCAAAAAAAAAAAAGAAAAGCAAAACTTCGTGGATACCAACATACTTAATCTCTCTCAGATAGTACCTTAGCACTGGAAATATGAAAATGAAAGTGTAACTTTGAGATATTATGTTAGTAGGAAAGGCATAGAAAGAAACAAAATTCATTCTGTAAAAAAACCCACCTGAATAGTAAAGGAAAGAGCAGTCATTCAACCTTGGGTTTTTCTGGCCTGTTGGCCCCATATGATCCTACATTTAAGGAACAATTTCCACCAGAAATGCCGGAAAACTTATTGCATATATTTGTTCTGTCTTTAGTACTGTTCTTCCATCCCTAAATTGATGAATAATTATCTTTTGTCTCTCTGCAATCCCATATAGTACTTGGATGATGAAGTGGCTGCAGTGGTATGGAAAAAAGGGGAAAAAATGGGGAAGCCAGAGCTAGACACTTTTGTAAATTCATTGCACATTGCATTTTCTTTCATGCTCATATATTGCACATATTCATAAGCTTTCTGGAAAAGAGTTGAGTTGTGAGGTGACAAAGTTTTCTGGTGGCATTAAATTATTCAGGGTAGTAAAAACAAAATCTGGCAATGAAAAGTTGCACAAGTTTACAAGATTGAAGGAGCAGTAAAAGATGAAATTCAGTGGTGATAAATGTAGAATAATGAGCAGATGGAATAACTATGTATATAAACAATGAGAGAACCTAAATGACTTATTACCATTCAGGAAAGTGATTCCAGACTCATTGTAGACAATTCTACAAAAATATCAGACCCATTCTAGGAAGTGCTCAAAAAACCTGAATATAGCACTTTGAATGACTAGGAAAGGAATAAACAACAATTTAAGAGCATATTTAGAGAAATGGGTAAACACTTTGCAGTTCTGTTTCTCCTTCTAGTCTCAGTAGAATATATAAAAATAGACTATGGTAAAAAGAATAATAAAACTTACAGGGTTTTTTTGTGCAGAGTCCCTATAGCTAGAAAGAGAGGCAGCTGGAATTAGTTATCAATAAAGTCCTGAGTGGATTGGAAGATGCACATAAGTACATCAAAAGAACTTCCTAGGAACCCAATGTTAAAGAATACAAAAGGCAGTATTTTTTATAAATCAGCTGAATTGTGAAATTTTTTGCTACAGGATGTCATAGATGACAAAAATACAAATAGCTTCATAAAACAAACAGATCATTGAAAGAAGAATGCATGCAAGCAATCAACTTATACAGACAGTGATGTACTTTAAGTAAGTTTATTTCAACTGTTGATTTTCACCAGCTCAAGTCTGCATGGTCCTTTATGAGTAAGGTTTTAATTTTCCTTATTGGTGGAAAGTTTAGAACTCTTGAACTGATGAGATGAAAAATTCACAATTATGTTTTCAGAGATATTAGAACATTTTCTCTGTGGGTTAGTGCTTGAAATTAAAGCCCAAAACAAGGGGGGTTTTGTTTTTGTTTTTGTTTTTTTTTTTTAAATCTTAAACACATTAAGCAAATGCCTATTTGGACAGAGAGCTAGGGAGAAAAGTTAGTACATATGGTTGCTGAGGAACACAGTGCAGGTAGCTCAGTGTGCAGGGTGAGCTTCAAGTTGAGCTCTGGGTGGCAGGAGCCCAAAAAAAGAGGCCATGAATGGCTGAGCCTTTGCTTAAAAAGGTCCAGGGACCTGTGGCACAGCCAGGGGGAGCAGACACTCAGAGACACAGCCAATGACCCCAGACTTTCCCAGCTCAGACTGTGAGGATATAAAACAGTTTTCTTTGTTCTGGGTCTCTCCTCAGAGGAACCCAGCTTGAGCTGTTATTTGGTTATTTATTTATTTATTTATTTATTTCATCATGATTAAATTATTTTTAAGGATCTGGACATCTGAGACTCTGCCATGGGAGCGGAGCTGAGGTCAAGCTGGTAAGGGTGCCTGGTCTGCATGTGTGGGTGTGGTGCATGTAGCTGTGCACGGGTTTGGTACCAGCTCAGGTGGTGAGTGGTGTGATTGCCAGGGTGGCCCCTGGATGGTTGGACAGGGAAGTTTCTTTAACATGGTAACTTACATAGCAGAAATTTTAGAGTAATTTTAGAGTAAATTTTAAATTTGAGTATGTATGCATTTATGTATCTACTGTACAAACTTATTCCAGCATAGGCAGAAATGCATTCTCTGTGATGTGCTATCAGCATTAATTAGAGCTAATCAAACATACTTTAAAAATACCTCACAATGTATAAAAATAATATTTTGTGTGCAGATTCTTTTTTCATTTTTTTTTCCCCCATGAAAAATGAATTGGTTAGGATGGTTGAGAATATTTGACATTTTCTTGGTACCAAAACCTTATGTTGCTGATCTAAAACTGGAGAATATAAATGTCTAGCTGAGAGCACTGCTCAATGTATTTCTAAACAAATATACTATTAAAAGTAAAAATATTCTTTTTGAAAAATTGCAATGACCTTAACTTTCAAGGAAAATGATGACTTTTAAATGTGGATTTCAAATTAAGACCTCATTTATGTTGGGGATATTGTCCAGCATTCGAAGCCATCCCTTCTGTTACTGCTGGGAGAAAGAGTCAAAAAAAAAGCCAAATATCTAGAGGCAGCAGTGAAAGCTGTGCAGTATTGAAACACCTTTTTTTTTTTCCCTAATAATGAATGCCAGTAGAAGACAGATGAACAAAGGGCAGAGAAGTAGTAAGGAAGACTGGGAAGTTTAGCCTTTACAAATGGAACACAGAGACAGTGTTGATTGAAAGCAATTGCAACTGAAAACAAGATGATAATTTTCTTCGTCTGTCTATAATATCATGAAGTAAGTTTCAGCTCACTAAAGAAGCATTTTTGTAGCACAAGATGAAACGTGTGTGGTACATGCCCTGATAGGTGCATGTGGTCACGTGAAAGTACAAAGTCAACTGGAATAATGTTGGAGAAGCATGCAGTATGAAGTTTCATCCAGATTGCCTTTGAGAGCAGTCCTGCAGTGAACTACCCTAGAATGAGATCCTTTGTAGAATACTAATAAGTGAAGCAGCAGCTGTGCAGATAAAGAACTTGAATGGCTTAAAAGAACAGTGTCAGCACAGAAATGAGGCAGATCACATACTACAGCCAAGCTGATGGACTTAGTCCAGCTCTTCCTAGCAAGAAAGGCTCATGCTTTCTGATCTGTAAATCCCAGACAACAATCCACCATGAAGAAATATATTTGGAATAGTTTAAAAGCACTACCATAGAGATGATTGAAGTGATTGTTTCTTATCTGACACACCTTCTATGTTACATTCATATTGATGCCTTGAGAGGCTACCTAGAAACAGAGACTAGACAGGAACAAGGCAATAAAGGTAGGTATTTATTTGAAAGGCCTTCAAAGGTACACCCTGGGAGCCAAAGGCTACATCCAAAAATGGACCCCGAGATGGACGACGAGTCACGAGTTCTCCACACCTTTATAGGTTTGGTTCATATGCATATCAGCATAAATTCGCCAATTAAAACTTCAGCTAATTATGTAATTTCCCCTCAGATTGTTCCCCCTTTAGAGGCTTTTGGGCCTAGAACAGTCTGGGTGTCCTTGGAGAACAAAACCTAGAGAGGTTTTGTATGTCTATCTTAGCATGAGAGAACATCAGCCAACAGGCTACAAGGCACTTCAGAGTTACACACCCAGCAACACAAGACTTGAAAAATATACAAGTTAAAACCTAAGGCATCAATATACCCAGTCTTTTTCAACCCTCCCTGTCCATCTACTACAAAAAGGAGACTAGCATATGATGTATCTGTTCTTGAGTGAGAAAACATGGCTGCCTTCAGCTGCTCCAAGGGGCAAGGCACAGTAATTAGTTATGAAAGTTTACTGCAATATATAAAATGCAAACACATAAACTTTCTGGTTTACATTATTTCTCATAAAAATCTGTTTCAACGTAAAAGCAAAAAATATGATTCCATATTTTTTAGCTGTGTGTCTCAGGCAGCACATGAAAACCGAACTTAAATAATTTGACCTAATTTTCTGGTAGAAATCCCTAGTATGAATTGTCAGACAAAAAAGTAATAGTGATTTGTATGTGAATTTTATGTACATTGTAACTTATGTATTTAATAAACTCTGCCGTTTCTTGAAAAAGTTAAATTCTTTAAAATATTATGCACTACTCACCTATCCCTAGCTTTCAGTTTAGGGAAATTCAAATTATGACATTTCTATAAAAATAGACTAGTTATGAATCTATTTGGTTGTTGTAAAGTGAGACAACTTGCTTTCAGAAGAGATGGTATTTTTTAAAAATATGTATGATAAACCTTGTAAACATGCTTTCTTAATTCCTACATGGTGTTATTTAATCTTATTCATACTTTCTTATATCTGTAGATTCCTTTATGTTGTTCATCACCATGGTATTTCAGTGCTTTCATCTATCCTATTTTCTGTAAAATAAGTGCTTGCCTTTACCACATATCAATTGATAGCAGAGCTTCACTGGAAGAGAGATGAGGATTTTTAAGATATGACAGAGAAAAAGTCATGGTAAAACAAAAGGACCGTTTTACACAACTCAGACTATAAGTGATTAGGAGTATGAAGGATTTGTATAAATGTAAATTTTTTTAGCAGTACATAAATGAATCAAAGTCCAACCTGTACTGTGTAGAGCAAAACACGTCCATCACAGAACCTTTATATCACTGTCTGCAGGCCATCTTTCTATCTTATGCTTTCTGCACAGCAGCATGAATAGATCATTAAAGAGGCTTGTTTCCTTCTTTCATCTGCTCTTGATTATGACTGAAATGGCCTGTATTTCTAATGTCATTTATATGGAAAGAATTGTGTTTCCCTGTAGAATTCCAAGGATTCAAATCCTGGTATAGCCACCAAATGTGCATGAAAGAACCTTTAGCTGCCTTTTACATCATCATTTTTTGTCTTATCTTCCTCAGCTTCATTTCACTCAGTTGCCCCTTTTGACACTGAGGTAATAAGAGCTGCCATTCAGACACTTTTCAACCAAGAGGTATCTCAGTTGTTGTCTGTAGAGCTGGCAGCCACGTACTGGAAAATTTCCATATGAGATGAATTCTTTATAATAATGGATTTACAGAAGTTAAACGTGATTTCCTTAAAGCCTGTATGAATTCCTGACATTATGGTACTAGCACAAACTCTGTCCTGGTGCTCCTTGGCAGCTAAGAACCAAGATAGATGGAGATTCCTTGATCTGGGAAAACACAGGTTACACTTCCTGCAGAGTTCTTGTCAGTTATGTTTAACATCAATTTGGTCATTCCTGAAAACTAGTTCCACTCTATTAGATGAATGAATTTTTATAACTTGACTTTGGATCTCAGAGATTCTTGATTTTAAGATTATTTTTGGGGGAAAGTGCTGAGTCAGAAAAGAAGTACTGATTGCAGCACTTCTGGCACTTGGATGGGACATTTATGAGAAGCTTGGATGTAAATCAAAGTAATCAAAGGGAATCCCTCAATTTTCTAACTCCAGATGTTCGTAAAGCTGGTGTTTTAAAGTAATTCCTGTGGTCTGTCATACCAAAAGGACTGGTGGCACTAATGTTAATAGCATTAGAATGTCATTCTAAAGCACCTTCAGAATGCATGCACTTACAGGTAGAATAAATTTTCAGGAGCTGGTATGAGAGAACACAAGTTTCAGTTATTTCTGGGGTGCTTTAATGAGGGTGTTTAAGTTTTCACTTATCATCCCACCTTCATCCAGAAAGAGGTCATGGAGTGTGACATTCTAAACAATTTCTTGTTTAGTTCTAGCCTCTGTTTTTCTTTTCTTCTCCAGAATATTTATATTAGTTTTATAGATAACAAATATGGGGGTGATCTGCAGGTCTGTATAAACCTGCTAAAACAATGACAATTTTAGAACCATCTCATATAAACTGTATTCATGATTTTGTGTCAGCCTTGATTGAGTAAGTGGGAGAAATTCAAGACAACCCAAAAATTACACATAAGTAGAATCAGAGATAAACCGTAAAATGCCACAGATGAGGCCCTTGTTCATAAAAAGCTGACCAGCTGGGAAAGTCTTAATAGCATAAAGAAACACTTTGCACTCATCAGTAAAGTTGGGAGAGATGAATCCCAGGCAAGTTCTGAATGAAGTCAGTCTATATTTCCTCATCTCTAATTAGAGAAAAAATTCCCTAAATATGCATTCAGAAATTTTGCTTTCATGCTAATTATTTATTACTTTCTGTAACACAGACTTCTTTAATTTTCTCAGAGATGTTATAAATCTTTCTAAAGTTTAAGGCTGCCCACTGAGAATTAGTCAAACCAAGTACTGGATACCTGCTAATAATTCAAACATAATTTGAAAATTAAAGCATGTTGTGGGTCAAGGCTGGAGAATAAAATTTAAAGAATAGTAATAAATACGAAGTATAAGTTCATATGAGTCAACAATCTCAAAACTTACAGAATTCTAGAATTACTCCTAGGGTTCTCTTTTTTTTCAGTGGTCACAAAAACACTCTATCTGTGTTGTATTATGTTGAGGAATAACTCTTAGCAGAGAGCTGATTACAAGAACAATAAATAGTGAATGTATATATATGCTAGACGAGTTGGGAGAATAAAAATAATATTACAAAAGACTTTTGCAGTTTCCCATATTTATTAAACCAAAGAGAAAGATCACCTTACAGAGCTTTAAGCATTTAAGACTTGCAGATTAAAACAGGCAATTTATAAATTCCTGAAAAAACTTGAGCTGAAGGGAGACTTAACACCACATCCACATGATCTAATACAATCAGACAAATATTTCTGCTGTAGTACACATACATTTTCCCTTTTGCAAACTCATAGGCTCACAAGGCAATAAGAAGTTATTTTCTGAATAATTGTGATCAGAGAGCTTTTACTTCTTTACATGTCTTCACTGTCACAAAAGAAATTATCATCAAGAAAAGCTGTAGCAGCTCTGAACCTTCTCTGCAGACAATATTCAGTATTTGGGGATGGTACAATGAGGGTATTGCTAGTGGAATATTTTAATGATACAGGAAAGAGCCATGCCAATGATCTGAGAAAGGCAAATAATCCTGTTTTATCTGATATAGTTGTTTTTCGCTTGTTCCTTTTCTTTAGGATACTGCATCTACTCTGGTTTTTGATCATTGTACTGATATCTGAAACAAATCAAAGAGCATTATGCAGTATATTATGACATATATGGTAGTCGTAAGGCTAAGTGTTCTTTGGATGACTTTGCACTAAATATCTTACTTCCCCATGCGCTCCTGTGTCTTTCTAGTCCCACATTTGTTTGATTTTCAGGTTTGCTTTCCTTCTCTCAAATCAATTTTTAGGCCCACAGCCTAATATGACATTAGAAGAGTGGTAGGCCAAGGAGACTGACTACATGTAAAGACAACACAGAAAATTATGCTAGTAAATAGAAATCACAAATTTTACACTTGCATGTGCTGGAAAAACTACATTAGGAACCTCACTCAAAATATAAGATGTAAAGACTTTTTTTAATTACAGCAGCATCTGCTAGCAAGGCTAAAGCACTTGCTGTTGAAAACTGTGATTATTTTGAGGTGTGTGTGGCTATACTTGCAATTTTATAAAGCTGAAACTGTAGTGGTTCACATTAGTATGCATACAATCTCAATATTTAGATGTAGTATATGACTAAATTCTGCATGAAAAATACTGTGCTATTGATTGAACCAGTCAGGGTTCAAGTGTGGTGACAGTCTTCAATTTTAGTTATTGATTGTTATAGAAATCTTTAAAAAGAAACCAAAAAGTTGCCTTTTGTTTTCTTTTTTTTCTTAAGTTTCTAATTTTCAGTATCTCAGGATCTACAGCTCTTCAGAGTAAATTTCACCCTGATGCTTAGATAATAGGGAGGCTACACAGAAGGCAAGTATTTTGTTTTTCTTGGGCAGTATATCACATTTTATTATTTCACGTTTCTGTAGAATCTTCCTTTCAGCTGTGTCAGTTTTTTCCTCTCCCTCATATTGATATATGATTATTGTTCCAAGTAATGCCAGACAAGTCTGCTTATCTATATTTTATTCCTAAACACCCTTTTCCACCATCTTAATGACAAATAGGTCCTAGTTTCAGACCCAAGTCACCACTTTCACTTGTTCTTCAATAGGACAAAACTGACTTAATTTAGCAGTATTTTTTAACATTTAAGGAGAGGGATGTAAAATGTTTCAAAAGTGTTTGCATACATAGCCATTATCACAATTTAGTATTGTCCTGCTATATCGCTCCAGATGAAACAATGACTCAAAGATTTTCAGGTTGTCTGCAGAAATACTGAGGATAAACTTATAGTTGAGTAACTGAAAAAGTGTGGGCATAGCTAATTTTATGACTGTTGAAAAAAACAGTAGATGAGAGATCTTTTTCACTCAATACCAAGAAAGGCTCTTTGAATTATAATAATTGAATGACATAATGCCTGTAATTTGCCTAGACTTACAGTTTAGTAGTGAAAGTCAAAACACAACATTGTTACTCAGTGCAGTCAGTACATTTTTGTTAAATAAGAAGAATATATGGATCATACTGGCTAATTTTTGAAGTTTTGCAAGATCCAGCAAATTTCTTACTTGTATGTCAGAATGTTAAAAATGGCATTATCTTATTAAACACACAGTTCTATTTGCATTAATAAACACCATTAGCATTTTTCATGTTTAATATTATGTTGGACTGCCTGTTAAACACCTATGGGAAAAAATCCTCTTTTTGGTAACAAGCAGATGGAGATAAACCCACAGTTACATTTGTCATGGCATGTCTTCAGACTGTCTGTGCCCAAGCCTAGTTAATGGGGTTCTGCAGGAACCACAAATGTCAGCAGTTTTATTATTTATTATTATTATTGTCATTATTAATAGTATTAGTATCAGTATTATGTGGTGGTTCTCGTTGTCATTGTAGTTATTGTCATTATTGTTATATATACTGTTGTTGGGGTGTTTTTTCTGACCTGAAACGATTTCACATGTACAGAAGAGTTGAATTCTTTCTTTTTAAACATATCATCAGTTATTCTTGAGTATTTTACACAAAATGGAAGGGAGCCATTGTCCCTTATGTTAAGCATCTAAAATCCAATTTAACTTTTCTGTCTAGTCAATAATAAAGGTAACTTCTCTGGGGGACTTCTTCATTGTAAAACATATATCCAGGATATAAATTTTACATCTGTTGATCATTGAGGAAATGCAGTTGATTTTTGTAATAGAAGCTGTCTAAAATTTAAACTGTTAAAGGCAGATGAGTTGTACTAACTATAACCAAATTATTTAATGTTTATGCAGAGAGCCAGAGATAAATCTGCCAGTGCTGTTCTTCAGAATCCTCCCAGAATCAGAAAGAGCCACAATGTATAAGAGGTGACTTGGGCACTATAACTATCACTATAACACTGAGGTTGTGGGTTCAATCTTAGTATGAACTGTTAACTTAAGAGTTGGACTTGATGATCCATGTGGGCTGCTTCCAACTCAGAATAATCTGTGAAATAACAATGAAAATGGGGAGTGGGATTATGGGGTGGTGTTTCTAAATGTGTTTATGTCATTATACAAATTCAGAGTAATTACTTCTCTATTGATTGAAAGGTCTCACCTCTACCACCTTTATGGGAAACAATGAAGGAACCTGTATGAAAAATAATGCCATATAAATGGAGAAGAATTCCAGTTTGAATCTTTTGGGTTCTACGTGTCACAAATAGACATATATCTGGAGATTTAATTGAAGTTTGGAATTTTAATCTCTTCATATAATGCATGTTTTTGTGCCTACTTTTAAGCAGGTTTAAAGTAAACATCAGATCTTTAAGGTTTTTTTCTCCTGACTCCTCACCAGGGTCAATATTTTTAGGTATTGGTGTTTCCTTACCTATTTTCAAGATCAAATACCTCTCTGGTGGAAGAAAAATAATAAATTGCACTTCATTTCTGTTGATTTTGAAGACTGTGAGCCTAATATCACATACAAGAAAGCAGGATAATCTAGTGATGATAATCTAGTGAGCTTTTACACTGTAGAACATCCATATAAATTATTGGGAATAAATTCATACTTATTTCTACATTCATTCATGTAGAAATGAAAATATGACCTTATTTGTTAAAGAAACCATCAATAACTCATCCATTCTCCAGAATGAAAAGCCATCAGTCTTCTAAACTGAACTAAACAAAGCTTTATATATGAATTTGCTTTCCCCTATGTATCTTGGATGAGATACACACATTGGGTATATGTTTTTTACCTATCATTAAGAAGCATAGAAACATCATCATCTCTCAAAGTAAGCAAACTAATATTATCATCTTCCTTCTCAGCTGTGTTTCATTAGAACAACAGGTAAAAAAAAGTCATAAATATGAAGTAATTTTTCTTAAACTTCTCAGGATATCTTATAATGAGCCTCCAAACTCTCTCAGTATGCATTCAGCTTTAAAATGGCTGAAAGAAAGGGTGGAGATTGCATTACAGCTGCTCTCATCATCACCTTTATAAACATTTCATTTTTATTTTCCCAGAAGAATAAGAAAATGAATAAAGCAAAGATTTATGTCATTGAATGTCATAGCTGATTACCTCTAGAAATGAGAAGAATGCAATTTTTATGACTTTATTTAAAGCTGAGCTATTTTTCATAAGTAAATACAGACAGGACAGACAGCTTTAATTTTTAAGAATGTATGGAACACTGTGGTGTAAATTTTTAAATGATTATACGTTTTTTTAGATTCAGTGTTTTTCTAAATAAAACATTCAGCACAACTCTAGTATGCATAATATTTCTGTTATAATTTGCAATGTTATTAAGACAATAATTCTTCTTAGTAAGATGCAGGCACTATGAACCATTTGAAAACACCATTCACAGATAATTTACTTCCAGGGATGATTTATGGTAACAAGAAATGGACTTCTTTTTCCATCCAGTGGAGAGAAGTTGCATGGAGAATTAGGCATGTGAAGAATGTGTAAAAGTTAATTAAATTAAAGGATCATTGCAGTTAAACTGATACATAACAGTTGTGTGTCTGGTGTTCATTTTGATCTTTATTTTTGTAGGATAGATACAAATAGTCAGATTTATGTCATACAAACTCCCTGTGCATGGTCAATACATGTAATCATTCCAAAGACCTATCTGCTTTAAGTCTACCTGATGAATTACTTCTTTTTGAATCCATTCTTGAACATAAAGACACACACACACACATTCTTTGTAGCAACCAAGCAGAGGGGCATATAAGAAGGCAAGTTCATACCCAAAGATGTGTTTGTGAGAGAGCAGAAGGTAAATCCATGTAGATGGTTCCAGTCACTGAAAGAAAGTTCTGCTCTGAAAGCTGTGTGCATAATGCTGTGTCCAGATTCACAATCTTAGACATCATGTGCCCTGGCATAGTGACACCCCAGAACAGGGGCACGTCATTTTTGTTGCTGACTTAGTTATCATTAAAATATTCACAATGAAACAGTGAGTAGAGCAGATATGTTCTAGGAGTAAGCACAGACAAGTATGGTTATTGTTTAATAGCAGTTCTGATACATTGAAAAACAACTAATGTTGATTCCACTGAAACACAGATACCATCATTTTCTAGTTATTTTTTTCTTTGAAACCTCATTAGGAGATTCTTTGCTTCCTGTAGTCATTATATTTCCGGGCAGGAAGCAAGGAAATTCCACTATAACCTACCACTGAGCAAAAAATGATGGACAAAACAGAAAATAGAGATAAAGGTATCATGAGGTTTAATATGACAGAAATCTACACTGCAAATCTGCAAAACTGTACAGCAAGTTAGTGTCAAAGTCCTCATGATTTAAAACTGTAATGGAGCTCTGAGGTAAAGCACACTTGAGTTTACCTTAATTATTCTAACTAGTTTATCAGCAGCATGTGGAGCTTTGAATTACTTTGAGGATGTTTGCTTTGAGAAAGTGAACACAGGAGCTCTTCCCCATTCCAGGCTCCATTCCAGTAGCTACCTTGGAGAAAGCCATGTCAGTGTCTGTAATCTGGGAGACTACAAGCAGACTGCACATTGCTGTACTATATTCTTCTTCTCAATGCTTGTGGTTCACCCCAGTTGAAAAGTTCACCCATCCATGAAGACAGATACCTGACTTGGCCAGAGTTTTGAAGACCTATCTGCTCCTTTCCTTTAAAATGAGCACAACTGAAAAACCTGAGGGTTTTCAGATGCACCAAGTTTCTACTTGATCAAAAACTGAGAAAATTACCTATTGGAAGTAAAAGATTAAAATAGGAGTATTTATCAATAAAATTCCTCCTTGTTCATGTATCCTGTCAGAATGGCCTCATTTGAATTTGGATCTCAACCATCAGTTTTCAGTAGTTTGTTCAGCTACAGTAAAGAGAAGGCTTTGGGGTCGCCTGATTGTAGACTTTCAGTACCTGAAGGGAGCGTACAACTAAGGTGGGGGGAAACCTTTTACAAAGGCATGTACATAGGACAAGGAGGAATGGCTTCAAACAGAAAGAGATGAAGTTTAAATATTAAGAAGAAATTCTTTACCGTGAGAGTCTTGAGGCATTGGAACAGGTTTGCCCAGAGAAGCTGTGGATGTCCCATCTCTGGGAGTGCTCAAGGCCAGGCTGGATGGGACTCTGAGCAGCCTGGTCTAGAGGAAGGTGTCCCTGCCCAAGGCAGGGCGTTGGAAGCAGATGATCTTTGAGGTCCCTTTCCAACCCACATCATTCAATGATTCTGTGATTCAGCAAAACAGTCAGCAAGCCTTTTTGCAGCCCCTTTGCAGCCTGCCTTTCCTGACCTGAGTATCAGAGTGCTCTTTCAGAGTACTTCTTTTTATCCTCTCCACTGTAGCTAAAACCCATTATTTAAAATGTTTGAATATATAACTGAAAAAGTTTTTTAGGTAAATTTCTGGGTTTTCCCCACATCTACTAATAAAAAAGATCCAGAAATAGTGACACCTTGTTGTTTTTTGGGGTTTTTTCACACGAACTCACAGGACATGAAAATTCAGCTAATCAAAACAGCCACTCCACAGAGAAATAAAATGTCCTTCAATATTAAATTGCATACATTTGATAGGAGATGACTTCTTGTCCATCACACAAACCCTTATTTCACAAATTCCAGTAGACAGAAATAACTGAAATATTCCTATTTCTCCCTCAAATACCAGCTATTTATAAAATGTAACTCATTCAGGCAGAAATATAGGCAGTGGGTTAGAAAATGGTTGCTTATTTTTAGACATCACCCTGTATTCTTGCTAGAGCCTGAGAGCTTCATTTACCTTAATTGGATGTGATTTTTATGGTTACTAATATTCTGAGCATGCTGGTAGCTTCAGCATAATCTGTCATGCCTTGCTGTTGACATGAGAACAGAACTGATATGGTTGGTAGGGATTGAGGCAATGATGAGCAAAAAGATTCAAAATGAGCTACTAACACTAAAAAAACCCACAGGTGCCAGGTGCAAGTTTAACATCCTAAGAAATTTTATGTGTTAAAACAGGGTCAGATGAAAAATATGCCCCTTGAGGAATCTTCTCTTCACTAACTCCTATATTGCCAGATTATAATAAGCACTGAACTCCTATCAACCCAATTACTAAGGAATATAAATTCCATATTAAAAGTTTATAACAGGAAAACACTTAACCTGGAGATAAAACCCCTGTAGAAAAACAAAAACAAAAGCAAAAACAAAAACAAAATAACAAAACAGTCTATTAATTCCCTAACTGTAAAGCTGCAGTTTTATTTGGCATTAGTAGTTTTTGAAAGTTCTTTAACAGGTGTGGAAATACATCCAAAGGATTCTGTCAGGCTACATGTCTATGACATTTCAATGCTAAAACTTTTAGCATACATATATTTCTAGATGAAATCACAATGGATTTGTTTGTTTGTTTCTGTGGAAAAGCACTGATATTTCTGTTCAGTTTTATACTAATACTCTTGATGACTTCCTGTAATATTAACCAATAATAGAAGCAATAGAAATCAATGCAGCTTTGAAATACAGCCATACAGTAGCGAAAATACGCATGACAAAAGCCCATCTATGCAGTGTATCCCTAAATGTTTTTGAGAATCGTGCTACCATGGCAGACTAACAGATTTTTGCTCTGTAGGCATCTAAGGCTACACATTTTATATGGTGTGCTTGGTGGTAACTGATACATTCCCTTAATGTTTCTATTAAAGTATTGAGTGGATTCAGATCACAGATACTCTGGTGAACATCTGGCACAACTCCACAGGGAATCTTTGGAGTTATTCTAATTTATATTGGTGTCACTTGGTGTCACATTGATGAAAATTTGGTCTTACAATCCTCCTCTACTCCCCAAGTTGTTTCAGCTTGCAGCTTTGTGGCTAATAAGAAATTTTATGCTGATAAGTAATTTTTCCCCAATTCTGATGTTCTCAGCAAATCTTTGACTTTGTAAGGACACATGGGAAGGCTTTGTTTAGCTTAGAAAAAACATAACTCTGGAGAAACCTTAAGCATGGTGCGTAAATAATAATGCAGCTTTTTTTCTGATGTAATTGCATAGTATAACTTTTAATAAACATAGTTAATGTTAGTAGACTTTAGTCCTGTTTATAAATTCAATCCTATATATATTCAGTCCTATATATAAATTCAATAAAACAAAGCCACCTTCTGTTGAAACACAGTGAAATCTCAGAGAGCACTCTCAAGAGTAAAGTAGTTGAGTAGGTAAAGAAAACAAAAATAAAAATAATATCCAGAGTCTACTTAGAAGTATTGAGTTATCTGATGGATTTTAACATTTTATTTCTTCATTATTGCTTAATTTCTAGATTTTTGGTGAAGGCTGCACCCCTCTGCATATTATGGACAGGTTTCCATCGGCCACACTTGCAATTAAAATTGTAGGTTGATAACTC
Organism: Daphoenositta chrysoptera; assembly: GCA_013397915.1. Classification (NCBI taxonomy): domain Eukaryota; kingdom Metazoa; phylum Chordata; class Aves; order Passeriformes; genus Daphoenositta; species Daphoenositta chrysoptera. The sequence continues at coordinate 1,777,078 of VZRO01003607.1, read as the reverse complement.
AGGCAGATTCTGCTTCCTTCTCTGGAAGATTAAGATTAAAAATCTCTGTGGTTGAACAATAAATGCCTACAATGGAAGAAGTCTTGGAGGAAATGGATATAGGAGGCGTATTCATGAAGCTGAGCTCCAAGCTAGAAAAGCACAGGAAGTGATCAGAACTATTGTAGGGAAAGTTGGACTTAGCTCAACACTAACAAACCACAGGGTGACCCAGCCTGAAAACCAACCAGCCCATGGAATGGACTTTGAAGAGAGCAATGGGCTTGAGCTGGCTTCAACCCATGCATTTCTTCTTGGTGGCTGTGGACACCCAGTGTCATGACAGTGAACATGCAGAGATGACTAACAGGAATCATATTTGTATCGTGCATTTTGCAATTGCTATAGTCTGCTCAGTGGACTTGCATTGTGATTTCAGTACACTGATATATCTCTTGGATAAGTCAAAATCCTGTGTTGTGTCAAATACATACATGTGAGTGAACTTGGTATTATACATTAAACTCTCTCCATGCGGAATATCAAAAATGAACCTTGTCAAGTAATATTGGACTGACAATCTGCTAACAGAAATGTGAGAATTTTCTAATAAGTTTTGTGTTCATCCTTATATTCAACAATATGACTAGAAAAGTATTTTGAATGATAGATTATCTCCTCTACTCACCTAATATCTTCTCCAGACAGTTTCTAAATAATGGGTGAACAAGCAATGTTACTTGTTACATGAAAAGTTAATTGAAAACAACTGTTCAGATTGGGCAAGCAAAGCAAAGAATAAGGGTTTCTTTGTTAATATCAACAGTGCAATCCTGAGCTTTGTAAAATAGATAAAAAGATCTTACTGAGCTTACAGTTCTGTCAGAATGCAAATATTTTTCCATGGAAGTATAATACTTCTGGACACTTTCAGTGTGTTTTTCTTATCCTGCTATCTGTACCATTTTTTAAATGCTTAACTAATTAATCAGCTTAACACTGCAGGGATTTAGTTCTGACCTCATATGAAGGAAACCACACTGTTAATTCTTGCAGGTTTTCTGCAAGCTATACACTATTAGATGTTTATAGCTGTTTGTATATAAAGATATTGCTAGTTATGCATAAATCACTTTCAGTGATTTTTAAGTCAGCTAATTCAGAATCTTTTTTCAAATTTTGGTATTAAGTTTTATATTCTGTTTTCAAGAAAGGCCAGAAGTGGATGCCTCATAAAGAAGCAGAACAGATATTTGAGATGCTTTCCCTTTCTAAGCCTCCAAGTTTTCCAGCTATATCCATATCACTGGTTTTCATGAGCTGGCTAAACTTTCTCTGCATCTGCATCCCATTTTCCTTCTGGTCATGCCACATGTAGGAGCTGTGTCTCCAGTTTAGATTGTAACTGGTACTATCTTTCAGACTTGCAAGATTTTGCTCTGAATTTGTTGAATGTCACTCCGTGTGGTTCCAGAGTATCACAGTGATATGGGATGTCACTTTTCTTGCTCTCTTCTCTTGCTGTCCATTTAATTGTGGTTTTTGCATCAAAGTCTGGCTTCAGTGATGAGTTGGGGTGTGCTAAGGAGCTTGGCAAAGGGTTCTCTGTCTCATAAAGGATGGCACAATCCCACAGCTCACAGTACAAACATTACCCTTCCAATTTTTAAAACAGTATAGAGTAGCAAATAATAACATTAGACTCACTCAAAACCTGCTCTTTCTGGAAATATGTGATCTGTTTCCAGAAGCTCAGAGAAAAGCTGCTCAGAGCTTGTGACAGAGAAGACTGACAGTTGTCCTGATCCCTTTTTTTTTTTTTTTCCTTTTAAATGACACAAACTTCTGCTAAATGAAAATGCTCTCTTCTCTTGTCTCTGTCCTCTCGGTGAACCAACTCATGTTCTCCATATTTTAGCTTTCTCAATATCCAGATTTCTGTTCAAGGTCTTCTTTTATGTTTTTCTTGTTGCTTCACCCCTACACAGCAATCAGTTTTTCATAAAACTACCTGCATACTTCCCAGTGGGGATTAAATAATCAAAGCTGCATTTATTCCTGGCAGGTCATGTTGATTATCATAAAACAAAAAAAAGCAAAAAAGTAAATTCTTTTTTCTCAAAAGTCATACTCCAAATGAAGTCTGTTAATGAAATGAGCTTTAAAAACTACCCTGCAATAAACCAGCGCATATATCTGTGATGTCACTTGCTCTGTACAAAGGAGATGAAACAAAATGGTGTTTGGAGTTCTCATTTACATACATTATTCTGGTTTTTTCTATTCCTTTTCAGTAAGTGCTTGATTTATATTTAAGCAGTTTGTAGTCTGCTACAGTGAGATGCCATATTTCTGATACAATAGTGTGCATAATGTATTCTTTGACAGTGTGTTTACTATAATCTATGAGGAAATGCTATTTATTCATACAGCCACTTATAAGAAAGTCTGCCATTTCTGAAATAAAAGCTAATGATAAATAATGTCACTTATGCACATGCATCCAAAATTAAATACAAGTCCCTGTATTTTCAAGAAGGTCAGGGTACATCAGCTATACTACAATTTAGCATAAAATTACTTATTTAGAAGTGAAATTATCCCTGCCAATTTTCACTTAAAACTTAAACTGTTACCTTCCTCTATTTAAGAAAATACTAAACTGACAGAGAAAAAAGAAGAAATTTACGAAAATGTTCATTCCAGTGATCATAGTTTTGATGGGCTATGTGGGCTATAAGACATAAGGCTATAAGATCCCTTTTAGGATGCCAAATTATTTCCATTATTATGTGTCCTTTAATCATCTGTCAGTAAGAAAATCACTGTTTCAAGACATCACACTGCATAATATGAGAAATACTTAACAAAATTATATGAATCCCAGACAACGTAAAATTATTGTAGCTTTCCTATCTGAAATATTAAATTTTATTCTTTAAAATAATGCTTTTTTGCCTAAATTTTGACATGTATGCAGTGGGCATTTATGATGCTGGGTCAGATTTATCTCTTTAAAAGCAGGCCTAAATTATGAAGTGAACAATGTCTGAGCCAGGTGTTTAAATTTATCCTTATAGTCAATGAAGAAACACAGGTCATTTCAGAACAAAGCCCTTTCAGTTTTACCACTCTCTATGGCTACCTGAAAGGAAGTTGTAGGAAGGTGGATGTCAGTCCAAATATCATGTAATGGGACAAGAGGTAATTACCTCAATGGCACCAGGGGAAGTTTAGGTTGGACATTAGGAAAAAATTTCTTCGTACAAAGGGTTGTCAGACATTGCAGTAGGCTGACCAGGGAGGTGTTTGAGTTACCACCCCTGGAGGTATTTAAAGACATGCAGGTGTGGCACTTGGGGACAGGTTTAGGGGTGGACTTGACAGTGCTGGGCTGATGGTTTGACTTGATGATCTCATGGGTCTTTTTCAATCTAAATGATTCGACGATTCTAGGTGTCCTCAGGTGAATAATTTCCTAAAAGTAGCACCATTTTCTCTATTGTCTGTAAAGCAAGCACTGGATAATCAGCTCAGCTATAAATGCCTACATTATGGACTTTTAAACCTCTGTATTTGAGGTTAATCCTCACCCTAATGTGCTAAGGACACATTAGATGCCCTAATGTCCCACTCCTCTCCAGGATCAGCAAATATTGCAATCTCTTCTTAAAAGCCATTAGGAACAGTACACCAATAGTCAAGAAAGAGCTTCCAATAATCAGCAAACTATAAGTGGCAAAGAAGTTCAGTTTTCTGGTCACCACATATTTCTAATGGCACTGCATCTAAGATGGCCTGAGCATCCTTCATTGTCTTAGTATTTCAAATCAAAATTGGAAAGCACAATTTTAGCAAGACAGAAGAGAGAAGTAATTAATTTCTATGTCTGAAAACCTCTACAAAGTGGTCATGAAGGAACTTTTCTATAGGAGCAAAGGGCACAGGTGATTCAGACTGCTTGTCCAGTTATTATCAAAGTAAAAATCTGATGAAATGAAGGCAGGACTCTTCCAAGGTATCTTTAACATTTTTGGTTTGAATCAAATGGGATTATTGACATTCATTTCTTAATTCAGCTGATATCTTTCAGGATTCATATTTTAGTCTGAACCCATATTATGGTTCTCATTCAATTCAGTAGTAGAATATTAATATCTGTTATTGACATAATTCTGTGTTAGAGAGTACCACAGCTCATGATATTGCTGTTACTGATTGTTGTACACAGCTGTTTCAGCAGGGCAAAGTGAGAGCCAGGTGACACCACTCCTTACTCAGAGAAATAAGTGAAGTGCAGAAGGGGTGTCCTCCTCGCTCCTCCTCTCTGACACAGGGATTTAGACTGAGAAAAAGCACCACAGCCTCAGCACCTAACCCTGATAATGGCATTGGCCTGGCCTCAGCTATGAACACCAGAGCACCCAAAGGTTAGCTGGAAGGAACAAGCCTAGAACCTGTCAATTCAACTGTAAGAAATATGTTATTTGTGTAGTAAACGTTTTTGTTCAGAGGAATGATAGACAGAAGTGCATTTTCTTATGCAAAGAAACCCATCTTTTTAAAATCAAACTCGCAAAATGATACTGCAACTAAAAATACCTAATCTAGCAATAGACATCTAGTTTATCATGGAACAGCATGTCTAATACACAAATGTATTTGATGGAAGTATGTAGGTTGCAACAGGGTTATGAAGGAAATGTGGAGGTGTAGTAACCTTCATTTATTATGACCCATGTAGTGGTTATGTCAGATTTGATCAGGTCATCCAGTCTCAACTTGGTCAGTTCTTGCATAAGATGCCTTAAAGGAAAATGCAAGGTTGCATGGGAACCAGTGCTGTTGATTTATCTAGACATTCTTTACTCTGAAGTACTATTAAATTTATGGAGTAACAGAGCACATGCAATGGGTCAGAGAAAAATTTCTTTCAGAAATGATGGACTAATGTTTATTAAATATTTTTAAAAAATAAAGTTCTCCTCACAAAATTTTAAACTGTATATTAAATTGTGTTTATTTCAGCACTGAGACAGAAAATTCTAATGTATGAAAAATAGTAAAAGCATAATTAATAGAACAGTAATTAAATTAATGTAGAACACAGTATGCGTCAAATAGATGTATAATAAACTTAGTCCAGAAAGGTTTTCAATTTACAAATAATTGCTTTAAATAGAAAGATTTCATAATTCTACCAATGCTTTCTTAATACATCAAGAACTAACAGAACACAAACNCATGTGGTAAGGCCTTGATTGGCCATTAACACAATATTGTCCGGAATGGGTTATGTATGAGTCATGTGGCAAAACCCATTAACAGACGATAGTCCAGAGGGTGGAGGCAAGCAACACCACCCACCTGGTGTCAACAGTTCATGTAGATGGTAATAAAATACACTGCAACCCAGGATAACTGTTAAATATATTACAAAACCACTGTGTCTTCTGATATAAAATATTTCTAAGGAGAAGTGCTTTTCAAAATGCCTTAATGGAGTTTTTCAGACTAGTGGGGGAATTTTTTCGGTATCTTTTTAAAGAGTCTTTATCCCTCCCCTACTCTGTGAACTCTCTCTGCAATTGCATATTCACTAAAAAGTGTTTTATCAATACATTGAGCTGGAAACTTTTCAAAGAAAGTAGAATATCATCTTGTTGATGGAGCATGATGTTAAAAGGTGACACAATGCCATTTTTGTCATGAAGACAGAGTTCTATCCCATCACAATAGTGAGATATATAATTTCTATATAAATTTTTTGCTTTGTCAGAAGTAAATAACCACTATAACATAAAGACAGGCTTCTTATTACCTAATGTTAGCTATCCAAGCCCCTTGTTCTCAGTAAAGAGAGGCCTGTCTGGAAGGCAATTCACGTCAGCCTAAGAAAACTAGTCAAGATGAAAGGAGTAATGATCTCTCTGGAGGATGCCTGCCAATCTGTACTCATGAAAGAGAACCAATAGTTCTAGATGCTTAGCCCTGAACAGTTAACTAACTGCTGCAAATACAAAGCCTGAAGGAGTGATTCCTTTCTGCCTCAAAAGTAGTAAAATATTTTTCTACCTTTTTAGACCCCTTTTTAGTTTTCTTTTCTAACTCTCTTTCGAGTATATTTTTCATCAGCTGTTCAGAGTTGACTCTTCCTTGTTGATGCACATTCCAGTTACAGCCCAGGAAGTCAACCATATTCTTGACTGCATGGAAAAAGAACTGTGGGCAGGTGGTCAAGGAAGGTGATTCTGCCCCTCTGCTCTCATGAGACCCTACTTGGAGCACTGCATCCAGCTCTGGGGCCCACGGGACAAGAAGGAAAAGGACTTGTTAGAGCAGGTCTAGAGGAGGGCCACAAAAATAATCAGAGGGCTGGAAGATCTACTGTGAAGAAAGGCTGAGAGAGTTGGGAAGAAGAATAACAAATCTTTTTATGACCTTCCAATGGTTAAAGAGATGCTTTTTATAAAGTTCAGTGGTCACTGGAAAAGAGGCAATGATTTTAAACAGAAAGAGGGTAGGTTTCCAATAACGAATGGAAGGAATTTTTATAGTGGGGGTGGTGATACACTGGAACAGGTGGTTCAGAGATGTTGTGGATGCCTTGTCATTGGGATGGGGTTTTAGCAACTTAATCTAGTGAAAGATGTCCCTGCTCACAGCAGAGATGCTTTTGTAGATGATATTTGAATGACCCTGAAATCCAAAACATTCTGTGATTCTATGATTCTTTGAGTGTGTCAGTGTCCCTGGAGGTATTTGAAAGAAACGTGGATGTGACACTTATGGACATGGTTCAGTGGTGGACTTAGAAGTACTGTGCTAATAGTTGGATTTGATGATGTTCGAGTTTTATTCCAACATAAATTATTTATGATTCTGTATTTCTATGATTCTATTCTTTCCAGCTTTACTTCAGTTTCCTTTCCGGGAAACTATTTTTATTTTTTTTAAAGACAATATTCATTTGTAGAGAGTCTAGGGAAACAGTGAAACAGCAACCCTGAGAGACATTATTTTGTCTTTCAGTTTTTCTCTTTCCTTGCTTTGCTCTGTTCAACCGCAGAGGCTGTGACTGTCTCTCCCTTTTGTTTGGGTATGTCCATCTGTGTCAGTGTTTCCCTGCAGAACAGAAGCAATATGATTTTAGGTTCTAACTCTTTTAAAAGTGGTAGATGCGTTAAACTAAGTAGGATTGTTATATATAGAAAAAAAAAACCCTCTGATTTTCCTATTCAAATGTTGAGTCTCATCTTGCCTGACAATTATATATCTCCCTAACTTATATCTGTGCACTTTTAAACACCTTTCCTGTAATCTGCTGGTTTGTTTCCCTTAATTATAAGTTGTCCTTTGCTTCATATGCAAAAATCTGCCCAGCACACATTCTGACTCAGAAGGAATTCCTTTAAAGTTGAACTTGAACTTGAAGCAAATTCTCCAATTAAATTTCAGACTCTAAGTCAGACTATGAACTATGTGTGAATCTATATATTAATGGTACCTGAAATGATTCTATGTAGTTCATGTTTACATGGTATTTTAGAAAAATTTACTCCTTTGTGATGGAAAAGTTAGTTAAATTAAACAAAGTACTCAGTTTCTTTAAACTATTTTTGAGAGAAAATATTAACATTTCAGGTGTTTAGTTTTTTGAGTTATTTTTTAAACTATGTTTCACATACCATAACAGAGAACATGTTCCTTTTGCAGTACTATTTGAATTATAAGTAATTTATTTCTTACTGTGTTCTCAGAAACACTCAGAGCTTTCATCATATTCATCAACATATTTAATGTAAGAATGTTAGAGGTACAAATGTCACATTGCTTCTTGTTTCTTTATTTTGAGATGGGTTTTATTGAAATTTGTCAGCAACTTACACAAGATATATGGCTGCTAATTATCCATAACAGTATTATTAAATACATATGTTGCCACTGAATATTTATATATCATTAACTGAATTTCTTCTCCATAACTGTTATGGAATTAAAAGTGAGACAAAGAATCAAAGATAATATTTTTTTAAAGTAGCAACAAAAAAAATGACTGAAAACGTGTGAAAAAAATCTAATTCTTGTTCAACCATGAAATGTCCACCTGAAAATGTTATTTCTATATATGAACTCTATTATAGTTCCAGGAAAAACTGAATAAACCTAATTCCGTAAGTCAGAGTACATAGCCATTTCTCCATTTCTCATGCATTGCCTTACTCATTTGATTGCCTTCACTTTCCTGTTTTTGAAGGTGTATTTACCATTCTATTTATTTTTGAATTTATTCTTTTACAAGTTTTTTTATCAGGTCTTATATTTGCCCTGAAAACTTTTTTCCCACTTTTCTTATCATGTTTTTGTGTTCTTTGCTGTTATGGGCTCTATGCAAAGTTGTGATTTACCTGCCTTTCATGATGAACTCATACATTTTCTCTTGAAAGAAAAAACCATAAGCTCCAAGACCTCTATATCAGTGCATGAATGCCACCAGTGATGGTGACTTACAGTTAGCATTAGTAAGTTAGTAATTGCAAGTTGCTTTCAGATCACTTATGTTTTGTTCAATTATCTACACCACCAGGACTTGTCCTGCATTTGTCTTTATGGCTTTATAATTGTGGGAATGCAAGAAAAAGTCCTGCTTTTCTGAATATAGGAAAATTAATTATTTAGAATTTTTTTTCTTGCAGATTGAAGTAGTTTATTCTCTCCAATGATAAATACAGGGATGTTCACTCCCTTAGCCAGCATCTAAAGGCAATGTGTTTGGATCATAGATTTGGTATGTAAAATCTATAAGAGTCCCATCTCATGAATTGAAATTCTTGTATATCTATCTAGGTATATCTATCCCCATGACTGCAACACAGAACATACTGAAACAAGGCTGTGGTTACCACTCAGTGTCCCTGCAAGTGACAGTGTTCTGCTCATAAGATGTTAGCAGCTGAATTGCACTTATTCTCATGCTAAACTTCTAAGCTCTTTGCATTAACTGAAATGTTTTTATCCACTAGAGGGATAATTTTGTATTCTGCACATGTTCTTGGACATATTCTCCTGATCACATTAATCCTGGGATGCCCTAATTGTTTCAAGAAGTCTCCTCTGAACATAACAAATCTGCAAAAGTCATTGAAGTCTTCATTATTATTATTTTCCTTCCAAATCAATGACAATGCCAAAACAAACCAAACAAACAAAAAAATAAATCCCACCCTTTGCTGTACATACAAATTGAGCTTTATGAGAAAGAGTATTATGTGGTGTATGCTGTGTGGGGAGACAGTTAATGTCAATATTGAATGCTACCTGTATATTGAACATTATAAACCACAGGCATTTCAGTCAAACAGCTGTACTATTTCTCTTGTCCTTTGACATGTTTTTCCTTGTTTTCCAGAGTAATTGAAAGGTTTTTGCTTTCACTGCCTTTTCTTGACAGACATGCCACAAGGTATCTATACATCTCAAAGGCTAACACAAAATCAATCTGTGTGATTATGCAATTTAACTGCATTTGCAGTGCTAATTTATCTTCTGGCATCTGTAAATTACTTTATTATAAAAAATTCAAAAGCTTAGCTGAAAGCCAAATTAGACCTGGTAGCAACACAAAAACATTATCAACAAGGGAAATCTCTAAAAGCAACAGCAGACAACAAAACATCAAGTGATGTGTAGAAAGACATAAAATGTGATATAAACTCATTAAGTGATGACTATTGTTGTTTTATTTGAGATCTGTGTAAAAGTATATATTGCTGGAAGGGTTTGCCAAGTTGCCCTGCAGGGATCCACTTTGCATTTCCTATTAACCCTTGCTATTTGGATACTTAACAGTACCATTTCCCAATTAAAATGGGAGGGGTGGGGGATAATTGGAGCTTTGACAAATGAAGACAAAAATTGTCCTTCAGTTGGGTAAAGCTGATATCTGAAAGTCTTTCCTCTAGTTATTAAATGACAGGCACTGAATTCAATGTTAAATATTCATGCACGATGAAAAAGCAACCTATGAATTCAAGGTTAAACATTTATGTAAAAGAGCAGCATGGGAAAAAATAGACACTTAGAAGGAAGCTAATGACCTTTAAACATCAAAGGCAAACTTCCTATCCATTAGGAGGTCAGTGTCCTAACATAGTACAAAAATGCGCCGACATCATTTCTGGTGTCATATCTCATACTGAAGGAAACCCTGTTCTCACTGAAAAAAAAGATTTATTATAAAAGGGGTAAAGATTTTAAAAATGTCTCTCTTTTGCCTTTACAAATACTAGTTGAATTTTTCTTTTTGCAGTTCTGGAAAAATTTGACATAAGACTTGGCATTCTTATTAAGCAGAAAGTCTGACAAAGACAAATCTACTTAACGTTTGAATATCAAACAGGTAGTAAATGTAAGGGCTTGACACAATAAAGACACCCAGAAGTAACCTGGTGCTCCCACACATTCTTTTTACCATGTTCTCCATCCCAAACACCATAAATAAGATATCTGATAACTGGGTTCCAGGTTGGAAATCTCCTTCTGTGGGCTGTATGTTAATCATTGTGGAGGCAAGTCTAGGACTAATACTTTCTAGTCAATCTGACACTGATGGAACATTTTAACTGAAAATCCAAAATGTGTCTGTCATACTTCTTACAAGATTATTTTATATGCATTATTTCTACACGACTTCAAAGTGAAATTTTGTCTTTAATAATCATATATGATACTTGGAAAGAGAAAGGTTAGCAAAAGAAAATAGAAAAAAATATTATACTATAAAAATATTCTAATGTAATGTGTTCCATCTGAAGGAAGAAGAGTGTTTTATAAACCCACTGCAATCATAAAATAATATAGTATCATGATGCTCTGCCTTTTAAGACTCCTAATGAAACATATATGCTGATGAGTAAAAAAATTATCATGTTTAGATTATGCTTACAAAGCCAAAGCGTCCTTGATGAGCATAAAATCATAGAATGGTTTGAGTTAGAAGGGACCCTTTAAAGGTAATCTAGTCCAACCTCCCTGCAATAAACAGGGACTTCTTGAACCAGGTCAGATTGCTGAAACCCTGTCCAGTCTGACCTTGAATGTTTCTCTAGAGGGCAACTACCACCTCTCTGGGCAACCTGAGCCAGTCTTTCACCACTCTCATACCTCCAATCCAAATTAGCCATCCTTCAGTTTAAAGCCATTACCCCTTCTCCCGTCACTACAGGCCTTTGAGAACAGTCTCTCTCCAGCTCTCTTGTAGCTCCTTTTAGGTACTGGAAGGGGCTCTAAGGTGACCCTGGAACATTGTCTTCTCCAGGCTGAACGACCCCACCTCTCTCAGCCTGTCCTCGTGGGAGAGGTGCTCCAGCCTCTGATCATCTTCGTGGCCCTACTCTGGACTGGCTCCAACAGGTTCACATCCTTCCTATGCTGGGGACCCCAGAGCTGGATGCAGCCCCCCAGGTGGGGTCTCAGGAGAGTGGAACAGACAGGGAGAATCACCTCCTTTGACCTGTGTGTCATGTTGCTCTGATGAAGATGATACATTTTCATTCTTAGCTATAAATGCCCAAATGAAATTTGACTGATTTGCCCTCATCTCTACAGAACACCTGTACTGCTTAACCAAGTGAGTCTATTCCCAAATACTAATGGCAGCAATTGCCTGCCTGCACAGCCTGTACAGCCAAGAGAGACTAATTTATAGCTGGGGCTTCTTTATCATGTCTTTTCTATGGCTTATATTTTATAAAGACCAAGCAACTAGATCCTTTCTGAAAGCAGGTAAAGTAGCCTGAGAATAAAGGTTTGGAGACAGTTTTCAATCCTGGCCAACCACATAAGAAACAAAAGATTTAGTAGCAATGTTTGGTAACTATGACCACAGCTATTCTTTAGACTGTTTCACTTATTGATTATAGGTACTTATATCTGTCTAAAAATTGGCATGTCCCTCCTGTGGATGCACCAGATGACAGGATCCTCATACCTCATTCAATGCTACTCTACAGAAAAGGGTTCATAAATGCACAAGGCTTTTTCATAGATAATTAATTTTTATTGAAATATTGTAGAAATGAAAAGAAGCAGATTCCTTTGTATAACAATATACCAAAAAAACCCCGGCAGAATGTGCTCTTACATATCTGAAGTTGTAACAGTGTGATTTTACTAATAGTAAATGGTAGATTTCTCTTATGTAAATCGAAACCATAAAAAGTCCCAGAGATGAAGCCCTGCCCACAACATCCTGAAAAAATGAATAGTATCTTTTGTTACTAAATATATATGATCCTTAGATGGAAGTAGAGGCTTTACACATTGAGAGAAGAAAAGAGAAAGCTAAGATTTAACACACAGAGAGAAATATCAGCTAGACAGAGTAGAGAGAAGTATCAAGCAGAGTGTAAAGGCAAAGAGGGATACAGAACAATACAGGAAGTATAATATTGAGAGAAGAGCTACTATAGGAAACTAGTTATTATGGGAGTCCAGGAAAAGAAATAAATCTGAAAAAATGAAATATTTTGTTGTCACTGGGGATACAGAAAGACAGTGAGGGAAGAGAAGTGGAAAATAAACAAGATGGGGAAGGAAAGTACAGGAAACAGTGAGGAGAATAATGGAGTAGGTTTTTTGAAAGGGCTTTTTTGCTTATGTTTTGTGAGGGACTTTTTCCCCCAAGAAACACCACATCTACATGGAAGGGGATGATGCAATATCTTTTATTTAGGAGATTTAGACGTGAACCATAAATATGAACCATAGTAGAAAAACAATAGGCTAGACATCTTAAATAATCAAAGTAACAAGGAAATTTAGAGCGTCTGTGTTTAAAGCAGATTTTTTTTTTTGCTGTAAATCTAGAAGTATAATTTATATAACTCTTCATTTTCTCTTTTTATAAACTGTCCTGTCTGTTTTTCTCTGGAAGTGTTATACACTCACCTTGAAAGATACAAGTCCCCATGACATTTCCCTCTTCAACAAAGAAAACATTCAGTAGCGCAAGAATCTTTCGGCAGAAGGACTTCCCTAGGAGCAGAGATCTTTTCACACATCCATTACTGCTCTACAGTCTCCAGTAGGAAAAGCAAAGGGTTATAAACTCCTTGAAAAACAGGATAATAAGGCATTTTTTTCTTTCCTCAGATGCAGTTCTGTATTATTTGGATTTCAGTCCAGTGTCTTTTATTGCCAGTACTGCCTTACTTTTCTTCTTTCCTCAAAACAAGCTTCTCTTCCTTCACATCCTACTTCTTTATCGTGGATTGCCTTTTGGTTTTGTTTGGTGTTTTTGTTTTGGTTTGGTTTTGTTGTCTGCACCGTGCTTATCCCTCATAGAGCAAATATGAAAAGAAGAAAAGAAGATAATGAGGAACGAATGGTATGTAACAGTACTCCCAGTTAGATCAGGTATGGAAAGCGAATGTGGAACCAGAGAATCAAAGCATAACTGGTTAGGCTAATGGCCCACTACCAGCATTAGAAGTGTCATAAATCTCTGCCACATCCAGACAACAGGAGGCAGCAGAACCCTGTGTTGGCACAAATTCCAAGGATCTTTTCTGAGATTCCTTTTGTTGTTCTCCTTTTATACTAGGACCTTTATCTTCTCAAGATAAGGGCAATTTAGTTTAGCTGCACCGATATACACGTCTGTAACAATTATATCTATATTATTAAAGGAAGCAAACCAGGGAACACGCTTTAGCTCTGACAAGTGTCATTTCACAGCTCACATGCAGATGGCTAAATCTCTGAAAATACAGTGCCTTCAGAATTTGCTTCCTTTTGGAATTGGTTTGGTCAGTGTGAACTGTGCCCAGGAATGGTCTGTGCAAACATCTGTGTTGCCAAGGTAATAGTAGCAGTGACGCTGTGGCATTGCCTATTCCCATACCCCTGTGCATATTAATTTACTAGTACAGGCACTGCCAATAAAGCATTTAAGTACTACTGTAATGCAACCAGTAAAATGAAACTGGCAGATTTCCCACTGCTATGTTAATCTCTTTGGGTGTATTTGTACATACTTCTTTTAAATTCCAATCAATGATAAAAATCAGAAAAAAAAATAAAGTACATTCTTTTTCCTGTTCTGGAGAATAACCTTAATAGACCGAAATCTTTCAGTGTTTTTGTTTGTCACATTAAAAGGTCTGCAAATGGAAGTACTGGCTTGGACACCATCTGTGAGACAGATATAGGTCTCCGTAAACATGTTACAGCAATAAAAATTCGAAGGTAGATTAGATTTTACGTGAAAAATGCACACTTGAAAATTTCTACCTTTAAGGCTCAAGCTGGAGTATATCTGAGCTGTATAAAAGAATGCAGATACAAAAGCATGTTTTAGGAAGGAGCTGCAGTGTCTCACAGGCCTCTCTTTAACTCAGGGTTGGTTGTTTCCACAGTCCAAAATAGGTCAGTGAAGCAGCCCTTGGCACATTGCTGGATCTGAGCAATTTCCAAACACCATTGTGGCACCTCAAGGGTAATTTTTCATGTATTGTTTGCACAGACTCTTTGCTATTCTACTTTGCCACACTGACACTATGTTCTCTTTCCTCTTACTGAAATTCTTGCTTCAGTATAGATGCAAAGGGGAATGAACATCCCACAAAAGGGTTGTTTGTAGTGATCTCAACATTTTAACAGAGGACTAAAGGAATGTGTTACTCCATTTAAAAAAAAATATCCTGAATCATTTGAAACAATTTCTTGATACCATTAACAACGTCAGAAGGATTTTATGTATGCAAAAACACAGACTTAAAAAAACTGCACTGCCATTGTTTGTCTTCCTGTTAAATTACTCAGCAATTTCCTCTATTTCTTGGATTTTTTTATTAAGGTAGACCAGTGAAAAATCTTTCACATATATACATTTATACATCCATATTAGGAAAGAGGCCAAACAGGGCCATTAATTATGAAGATATTTGTGTCAACAGCCCAGTTTTAAGGTTGTTTATGTAGCATGGATTTTCAGAAAAAGATTAATTCAGATAGGGGAATGGTGGGCCTATAAAATTTTCTTATTCTGGTAACAAATGCTACAGTCAAAGACAGTTCAAAATGCAAACTCTTTTGCACAAAACTCTAAGAAATATAAGGATTTCCTTTCTTCTAAACACAAGTATAAATTTTAGATTCAAACAGAAAGATAAGCCTGAATATAATTAATGAAATTCAACCCAGACATAATTGAATTTGTTTGACTTTTCTACTACCTGAATCTTTGTTTGTGAATACTTAAGCTATGGCAGGATTGCTTTGTTTTGCTTTTAGCTAACTCTTAGTGTCCTTGCCTCTCACCCAATAGTTCAAAACTAACAAAAGCATTGAAGATAGGTTGTGAAGACTGAAAAAACCAAGTTTTTTGCTGTGAAAGTTCTTTATGTTTTTCTTTGTCATCATTTAGTTAACAGGTAAATTTTAAGGAAGAAAATATCACCATTCCACTCAAATTTTTTAAAAAGTTACCTTTTTTTAAAATCAAAAATAAAGCCATTGTTTCTCTACTATTGATTTTAGATATAATTTTAATTTTTTTAGTTCAGTTTAGTTCATTTTATTCAGGAATTTACAGTGCCCACTGCTGTAAATCCATCAGGTTACTTAGGATTTCAGTCCTGTCCTCCTGAATTTGCTCATTTTCAGCCTGAAAGATATCTGCAAATTTCTAGTGGATGAACAGCTGCAAATTCTTTGAGCAGTACCTCAGGATGTAGAAAAGTTCAGGAAATAAGTAGAGGTATTTTGTTTATTTTCAGCAATGGGTAAAAAAATATCCCTCGACATGAAGACAATTTAAATGTGTTCTGGGATAAGACCAAGAGTCTCTCTCTCTCTCTCTGAAAACTGTAGCACCAAAGACAAAATACGGAAATAATTTAGAGTCTATCTAGGACCACTATGTCTGACAAACATTCTTCATAAAGAAGAGCTTTCTGAAACTTAAAAGGGGGATATAAATCATATGAGAAAACCAGGAATAGTGTTAAAAAAGATTGATTTTTTTTCTTAGTTATCTAAGTTTCATTTTCAAAATACATATTTATGATTTCAGTCTATCCTGCTGCATATACTTCAGGGATGAGAGAAAGCTGTGAGTTTCAACTAATGGTGTGGGACTGCTGGCCTGCTGCCTGTTTCAGACAGTGTCAACCCAATTCAGGGAAGGATTTCTCTCATAATGGCATTTGCTCCCACTGCTGCTTTCTAACACAGCGCTCCGAGGATGTCACTTTAAATTGGAAAAGAGAATAACACTGCATGAAAATGTGGGTTGTGCTGGGAGGTAGAGATGGTTCCACAGCAGCTAGGAATTTCTGTCCCTGTGTTGTGGCTCTATGGAATATTGCTTCAGATTATTAAAGTTCTTGTATTAGAATCAGAATTGGAAATAGACTCTCTATCTCCTCCTTTGGATTTAGAAAATGATACATCTGAAGGAGCAATAAAACTCTGGCATGACCTACAGAGCCTGAGGCATTCTAAAACTTTTCCATTTGCCTTGATTAAGGATAATGTCTTATATTTTGTAGGCTGCTTAAAGTCTTCAGAAAAAAATTATCCCAAAGTGATGAACAAAGACTATTTGGAAAAATTTAAAGTACATCAGAGAATTATCAGGACAGAAGACCTTTGATTCTAAAAAAAAGAATTTGATGACATTAAATTAAAATTTGAATGCTAAGATTTTACAGATTTCTACTAAAGTTAAAATCTTCATAGTGAGAGAGACAGATGGATAATCCAAACAAGTGACTAAAAATTTCGCTGAAAATTAAATTATATTTGTTCTTCATAGGTCATACCCAATTTCAATTAAATAATTTGTTGTTTCAGTTGTTATTATATTCATCATATTTGCAAAGCTAAACCAAGAATTTTCCTTGTAGACATAGTATAGAGATTATCAGTTACATCTAAAAAGGTTTGAGATGAAATCTAGGATCAATTTTGAGGGATTTATGTAATAATAGATCTTACATTTTCAGGGCTTTAAAATAAAAAAAAAAAAGTTTTTGTCTGTATATTCCTTGGAGGGGCTTTTTTTGTTTGTTTGTTTGCTGAAATAAAAGATTTAAATACCAAACACAGAAACTTTTACCATTACCACCCTCTCAACAGATTTAATTTTACATCGAGAATACCATCAGAGGACCAAGCTAAGCCCTGTGTGTAATTCTCAGGACAAGTGTGTGTATGGAGAACTTCTGTCATAATTTCACCATTTCATGTCTAAATCATGTTTTATAGCTTCTGGTGGAATTAAAATTTTTATTTGGCCAGGCAAATGCACCTGACTGCACAGTGCTGCTTGTGGTTGTTGCTGGAACTGCAAGATATGCAATGTTTCTTTGTCATTAACAGTGATTTTAGCTTTATAAAATAATGAACAGGTTTTCTTTCCTAGGTAGTTGACATTAGTGCAAAATCTCATGAGCCAGTTTTTACAGTGAGAGGGGAGAAATATACTCCACATACTTCCAAACAGAAAAAGGAAATATTCAGCAAGGCCAGGGAGGGAAGATCATGCTTTATGTGTATTTCTGTGTTTACTCAGGCTCGTTTGTTCTGTTCTATATCAATTCTGTGTGGATTTTTGGTGTAAAATGATTTGTAGATGCTTAAACTGTATTTGTGCAAATACTGCTATCCCAGTCTAATCCTTAGAGATAATGCTGAAATGATACAATACCTCTTATCAAATATCACTGGGAGAGAGCAAATCTCAAGATCCCAAGACAGAACTGATTATAAATATTTTATAAGATAGATGTCTAATGGACAGATCATATTTACTGTGTGCAAGAGGCCTTTATTCTCTTCTCTTCTCTTCTCTTCTCTTCTCTTCTCTTCTCTTCTCTTCTCTTCTCTTCTCTTCTCTTCTCTTCTCTTCTCTTCTCTTCTCTTCTCTTCTCTTCTCTTCTCTTCTCTTCTCTTCTCTTCTCTTCTCTTTTTTCCTCGATAGCCCAATATAGGTAATGAAGAATCAGCATGAGACCATTTGGGTTTGAAAACTTCCATCACCAGCCAGATTTTACAAAAACCAAGATTTTCTAGGATAAGCATGTCATTGTCTTCTTAATTATTTAAACATTTTGACAATGTTTCTTGTTACACTTTTCAAAATCTTACATCTTTATAAAGCACCTAGCCTAGTACCAGGGTTTTAAGAATAACAAGGGGAAAGGAAAAAAAAAAAAAAGAAAGTATGACTTGAAACGGACAAAACTTATTTTGTCTCTCCTTTACTCTGCAAAAAATAGTATTGTTCTCACTAAACAAAATTAAGGATTCCTAAAGGAGGGGAATATATCATGAGAAGCTGTACCTTGCTTACATGATTTATAGGTTTCTTCACTCCATTAGCACACGTTTATGAGTTCAGAAATTACACATTAATTCCAAGTTCTCAGTTTTCTCATTTCTGGTATAAAAATATGTGGCCATAACATGGCTGTTGTCATATGAGTAGTGTATTAGTAATTTACTGGAGATAATTGGTATTGGCATATGATTTAACAGATGCATGGAGTGTTGATGTTTGTCCAGCATATGGTACTCTAGGAGATAAGCTGAATAGCACTGGGAACTACTAAAGGGATTTTGCTTTGAGCATTGTTGCATTTGCACTGCATTGAACAATTTGTCATTCTGCAGTCTGGGCTGTGGTTCATGAAGATATTGGGTTTCTATCTGAAAGAAATTTCCACACTAGCAGTTTGTTTGGAGGCAAATGTCTGGTAGATGACATTAAAGAACACATTATTACTTGAGAAAATCAGGTCAAATCTTTGGGGCCTTTCCCCTGCTCTGACTTAGCATATATAGTTTTGTGAGGATATTACCTCAAGATTTTGATGTTTATTTGCATTTTATTTTTCCATTCTGAAATAGAGGGCTCAAAAATACAATCAAAATAAAAGAAAAAAGCATTCATTTCAGCTCAACTTTACTTTTCCTTTTTGACATGAAGACAACAATACCTCTCCCACAGCAAAGAAAATCTACGCAGGTAAAGTTAAAATATTCTGTGCTCAACAAATCATGTGACTGGGCCATAAATGTAATTTCATATCATACAGCATAAGATACATTCTTAGAATTGCAAAGTAGAATAAAAAAGGTTTTATTTTGAAATAAAATTAATTTTAAAAAAAATTTAAGCATTCTGGTTAATAAAAGAAAACTTTGGAACTTAACTTTTGGTAACCGTTTCACTTTGTTTAGTTTATTGAACAGAAGGTGCAATTTTCAGTGCTCTAGAGAAAGTCTGCAACTGAAAGAGAAGGCGACATTGAAATTCTTCAGCAACATTTTTTGTTAAACTTCATTAAAGTGGATGAAATGGGATCAATTTCAGAAGAGTGATGGGGCAGTAATGAAGAGAGGCCCAGTGCTACTGAGAGCAACACACAGCTGATGTTTTTATTCTGAGACATCTTCCATGGGAACATCCTTACTCCTTAGAAGCTGTTCTCTGTGTAATTATCACCTTCACTGCTAAGGACAAACTGCACATCATTTAATCACTCCATCAACAAAGTCCTTGCCTGTGACATCCAAAAGCAGAGAAGAAGGTGTTATTGAAAGAAAAAAGGACATAGAAGAATTTTTTAATATTGTAAATCAGAGAATCAAAGCTTTTCCATTTGTTTTAATATAACATATGATAAACAAACATAACAAAGAAGGCAGATAATGTTACTAAACCTTTTTTCATGCAAGGTTTTTTCAAAATACATATTGCATTCAACATTTAGTTTCTGAGATCAGATTACGGAAGTTTATATTCCATTAAGCCTTTACATAATATAGTTCATTCAACTGCTGTTTATGTTCAGCAAGACAGACTAGTACACTGTGGCTCATGACCTGAATCAGGTGATAAAAAAAAACAGGCTGACTCTGTGATCTTAGTCATAATTCCCCAACCAGCCTTTTCTTTCTCTGCTTAATTGAATTCTGTTTGAGATAGGAAATTTTACAATACTATTTCCTAGTGTATCTTGGGCTTGAAGCCTTTATGGAGGTTATTTCTGCCCTACATGAGTATACTTACTGTTTCTAAAGTATTGTCAAGTTGAATAGCTAAACCACAGTGTACAGCAGTCTGTTTCTCTAACATGATCAGCACTTGGGAATAAAAATATCAATATCAGTCTTGTAATAAGCCATACTGTATGGTTATTCTCTCAGACTCGTAAACGCCTCCTAAAACACTTCCTACACAAATAGTATTCAAATACTTCCTCTGTGGTAGCATTCATGAAAACTGTAGCAATATTCTTCAGAATGCAATTGATCATCAAATTCCTGATCCTAAAAACAGCATACAATGATTTTAACACAGCTGAATGTGATATCTGTCCTAGGTCTTCTAGTTTTGCCTCGCCTAGGTTTTCTTCAGAATAGGATCCATAGAGAGCTTCCCTGGATCAATTCCACCATCCAGAATGCAATGACTTATGCCACTAAGGCAGGTAGATGCACACTATCACCTTCTTACAGCAAATCTCACTGCTGAGTCAATGACTCTCATAAGATATTTCACAGGAAGGATTCAAAACCAGAAGCAGGAAATTAGACCTACTGGCCTGGCTTGGTTTGGAGTGTAATGGGTTTCCAAAAGCTAATGAAAGAGTGCATTTACTGGGGGTTAAATGAGTCTGAAGTACTTTTTCTAAAATGTTTTGCTTTTGTTCTTCTAATACACTGAGTATTAAGAACAAGCTTTTCAAAAGTGACATTTAGGATCATTTGCAGAAAAAACTGAGCATCTGCTCTCTGAAATTAAATTTTTTAATGGTGCAAAATTGATCCAACAAACTTCCTAAAAGCTTTCCCAGAGGCCAGAAGGTTACCCTTCATACATGGTGATTTTGAGAACCTATTTGCTTTGACTTGGAAGAGGTACTGAACTTCTCTAAATGAGTTATTGGAAAAATTATTTCCAGAGTCTTAGAAGCATTATATACATAAATTCTAAAGAGCAGTAATGCAATGATTAGTTTGTAAGTGCAATGAAAATGAGGGAAGAAGAGAAGAATCAAATAATATGCCTTTTCCTGATAATCTGTTCACCCCAGAAAAGGAAATTTCAGCCTGGTCAGTGGGGAGTGCTAAAAAGAATAAATATATTGTGACATTTTCCAGTTATTTTTCTTTGTGTATCATCTGTCTTAAATATGTAGCTTCTGTTCTCCTAATGTGAAAAAATCCCTTTGCTATCCACCTGGTAATTAAAGTACAGTAATATTTCAGATGATAAAAACATGAAGAGACGTGTTAATATTTCAGAGACTATTTTTTCCTTCATTTTATTCAAAGATAGAAATAAGAATACCTGGTAAGCTTGTAAAGATACAATGATTATGGAACAGCATGGCTGTGGTAGACACATTCAAATTAAAGGTCACTGCCAAAAGAACAGTCATCTTGAATTCTATCAAACATAGCAGAAAATATGTGTCAGAGTGTCTAGAAAGTCTATTGGGGCTAAATCACATTCAGATGGTTGGATCAGATGGTTGTTTATTTAAGGTACATAATGCATATGCATTAGGGAAGTGGGATGGCAGATATTTTTGCAGAGGAATGTGTGTAATTTTCCTACTGAATATCACAACGGTAAATAAATAAAATCTGGTTTTCTTCCCCCCGCTATTTACATATGTTTCAAATGCACTTCCCGTATTTGAGCCTGCCTGAACTATCTTAATTCATGGTTCATTGGGGCTTCCCTTTCCTTCCTTCTCACAGCTGTTAGAGACAGTATCCAGTCAGCATTCAATGTATGATTTTAAATCCTGACCTGCAGATTTTTTTGTTTGTTTGTTTGTTTCCTTCTGAATCTTTATATTCAGGGGAAATCTCATTGAATTAAGCCAATTTAATTTGGTATAGGACTACATGACCAGAAAGGATGATCAAGTCCTTTCCTCTAATGTTCCAGCTGACGATTTGTACCAGAAAACGTAACAGAATATTTAGATCACACATCTTTCAGAAATCTTTCAGAACCCCACAGCAAATCCAAGCTCCATAAAGAAATACCAATATGTGGCTGGGTAGCAATAGTACAGCATAGGGAGAGAGCAGGATACACTAAGGCTGCTGCTGATGTTCAGTTTTGGCAGAATGACAGCTGAGGTTACCCAAGCAACTGGCCAGGCTGGAGAGAATAACTGAAAGACTTCCCCCAGTTCCACCCAAAGGATGAAGGCCATGAAAGAATCAGTCACACTTAAATGAAAAATGTAGTCCTTAAAATAAAATGTTAAGTGGAAAGTCATACGTTCATGAAGAAATTCTGCTTTTGATAGGTCACTTATCGAGACGTAAAATTGATTAAAATGTTTTCGATGTTAATTAAAATATCTTACAGCCAGAATCAAAACTCAAATACAGAAAACAATCAACACACCAGCAGAATAGAAGGAAAATATAACTTGATGACACAATGGGAAAGTTGATGAGAGGTTTTCACCTATAAAACAATATCAGTTATTGTAAACACAAACAGAACAGAGGGGTGATAAGCCCTCAAAGCTGTAGAAGTGCCAATCTTCAGGTGGAAGAGATCTATCCAAAAGCTAGCACCATAAAGACAGAATCTTAGATCAAAGATGGCTCGCAGCACTCTCATTCCTGTTGTGTGTTCAGATGTGAAATTGTTCTCTGCAGCCTAAGTGACTGGGAAAATGTGCATCTACAGGAACTCTATGTGTGTGTGATAAGGGACTTCGGAGTCCAAGGCTAGTAGAAATGGTTACTGATTATAGCTAGCAAAGCTACAACTAGAAATTTTATACATGTAATTTATTACAAGTAACTTCTCTCTCTACTGTACCACTATGAAATATTGTGCTTTCCCTCTGGTTGTCCCTCTCTTTAGGCATGAGCTGTCTAGACTTGTGAGGAAGGAAGGGGAGCACTAATGGTTTTTATTCGGGCATCCAGTGAGGCAGCACAGAAGAGGAAATGATTATTTTTTAACTGAATGCACTGGTAGCAATGCACTCGAATGCCCCAAATTAGCTTTATTTTTCAATGTTTCTAGAGGAGCAGAATGCAGGATCCGTAGCACACATATTAACAGCACCAATTATCCATATGACTGCTGCTCTTCTTGAGCCCTGTATATTTCAGGAGATACATTTTCTATCTTTATGCTTTGTGCTCAGAGTGTGAAATTCAATAAAATAAACCAGAGCAGTATCACTGATGTTGTGGGTTTTTTACTGCTTCCCATTGGGTCCATTAGACTAATTAATTCCTGTGATATAACCATATATATTCTGGAAATGATTCCTGGAAACATGTGGACAAAAGAAAGTTTCAGCATTTTTGCTGCTCTTCATTTACAGTTTTCCCAGCTATCTCTGTCAATTCTGTGCACAAGAAGTAATTCCTGCTCAAACATCTTTGTGCTCTTACTCCCTTTCCCCAGTTGCTGGCTATCTGAGTTGCATTGACAATAACTTTGCAGTGTGTTTTTTCTTCTCTCAAAGAAGTGCAAGCACATTATATTTCATCACTTTATTACATGTCCGTAAAGACAATAAGTAATGGAGATTAAAAAAAAAAAAAAAAAAAAATCAATATTTTAATTAAGGAAATGCATGCCAAAGATATTTTGACTTGGAGGGAGTTGTCTCTCCTTGGAAGGATTTTAAGCTAGGGATTAAATGGCACAATTTGGGATGGTATTGTAATTATCTTCAATGGTCACAGCCAGCATTTCAGACAATTTGGTGTGGTATTATTTGTAGATAAGAGGATTTTATAAATGTTCACCCAGAGTGCAGGAGTCTGTGTTGAGTCAAGATTTTTTCCCTTTTGAGTTCAAATTTGGGTTGGCCATTAAAAGAAAGTTCTTACTGGTCTGTCAGGCCTTAGCTGACCATAACAGGAAAGAAAGTCCAGCTGAGGTACCATTAGTTTTGTTATCAATAATACCTGGGGAACAAAGACTATAGAAATAATTTGGTTTTTTTCTTAAATGAAATATTTTACATTTCTCTGGAGTTTTTAAGTTTGGATCCATGATTGCAGTGAGAGAGAGATTAAAGTCATTCAAAGAATCACTGCCAAAGGTATTAGCAAAAGTGGTTTTAATTTGAATTTTTTAAGTGTCATTTAAAAAGGCAAGGTTCACTCATTGGCAAGGTTCACTCTGTTACTTACTGCATTAAAAAAACACACAAAGGAAAATTGACTCAGAATCAAGGTAGAATGATTTACGCAGAGATTGGAGACAAAAAAGTGTAAGAGAGACTCTTCCACTGAGTCACAAGGTCCAGAGAGGATCCCCCTCCTTTCTAAAATCCTGATGGATGTGCTTTATTTCTGGAAAAGAAATAAATTTTGGCTTTTGGTCAAAATATATGCAGTGGAAAAGGTATGCATGAGATTCCTTGTTCCCACAACTTTCTTTGGTCCTTGATAAGTGACTCTTGGAAAAACCACGTGCTATTTATGCGTGATTGGTGGTCCAAGCTCAAATGCATTGATGCTCTCTGGGTCACTCTCTTCCTTTGGGGGTTTCCTAGAGGAGGAACAGCCAGGAGCTACAGCCCAGGCCTTTACCAGCTTTGGAACCTGACCAAGGTCTGGTTAATTTGTTTAAGGTGTCAAGTGCATGCATCACAATGACCAACTCCTAAATTTTTGAAGTGATTATGTGAAATATTTTGCTTAGCGTACATTTTTGAAAGTAAACACATCACGTTCATCTTACTCTCAAAAATTATATCTTTCTATGTTTATTATCCAAATACAACTAACCACCAATTCGTTATAAAAACGTCTATTTATTTTGTTGCACTATGCAACAGTGGACATATATCTAAATTGTCAAGCATGTATCTTAATTGGTATCAAATTATTATAAATTAAAAAGAAATGTTATTTTAAGAGCAATCAAATCCTTATTTAGGATGTTTAATTTAATATGTCATCAAAAATTGTTTGCCAGGAAAATCCTATTGAGAATTAATATCATATTCTTATTATTATCCTGAGGCAGTGAGAGTTAGTTAAAAATTCATTATACTAAATATCTAAGAATTTTTACATGATGCTCCACAATGTGATGCATACTCTAGTCTAATCAATTATATATTTTATTTTTAAAATAAATTGTATCAAGCAGATAAAAAGTTTGGAGTACTCATTTTAAGCTGATGTTCCAACATATGCAAAGAATCTCTTTTTTAGTTCCACCCTAATTAGAGGAAACTGAAAGCAGTAGGTCATAAGGAAATTTTCATGCACCATTACTTATTTTCAGTTTTAGACATATAGGTACTTTTGTAGCATTTGAACAGTAACAATGGAAAAATATTGCCTTGGTTTCTAAACTGCCCCTCATTTTGGTAAACACTTCAATAACATTCTCAATTTAATATTCCTATTACCATTTCCCACAGTGAAAATATGTCATATCAAATATATTTGGTCTCTTATATTAAGAATGAATCTCAATGGACTTAATTACTTGTGCACTTTTGTTCCATCAGCTTTGTTTAGAAAGTTTTCTAGGAGAGAGCAATATTTTTGGATGAGTGCTTCTAAGCAGTTCTTTCAACCACGGCACTCTTTTTCAACTAGTTCACTTAAGTGCAAATAAAAAGCTCTCTCTGAGAAATGACTTTCAATTACATGAATATTATTGTGATTACAACTAAATAAAAAATAATTTTAATCATTAGGTTTTCTGGAATCTCCCTCATCTGTTCATAGCAGGCAATGCTTTTCTTAAGTTTCTCCGCTTGCAAAAATGTAAGAGCAGTAATACTTCCAAAATGATAATGTGGCTGCTGTAGCAGTAAACAAGTGTTTTTGCTCTCTGGCTCCTAAAATTTGCACAATTTTTCTCAGTTGAGTTTGATCAGACAGCTGCAATAGGAAGAATGTCAGTGGTTGGATTCCCATTCTTATAGTTAGGAGTAAGTTGGAAAATTGGTGACTTGAATTTTCTGATCCCTCAGAATCATGAAGCAGGAGACTGCCATGTATACTCTGATAATGTTACTTAGACCAGATTTTCTTGGGTTGAAGAGAATTTAAAAGCCTAGTTTTAATCCTAGGTGGTATGTAAAGTTGCATATTGTTACCACTGCTTCATTGGTTAAATTCTGATAATAAATAATATATGAATGGTTTCCAGAATGTGAGTTTCAGAAAAATTTCAGAACTTTTACATACCAAAGCTACTTCCAGAGCCCAGAGTCACAAGTTTACAGTCTGAAGAAAACTAGCATTTCAGAAGCAGATTTGCATTTGAAATTTTGTAATAATTGCTGTCAAAATTTTCATCTTGTTTGTCTTGGTTTTGTTTTCCCTTCTCACAAGTACCCTATGAAACCCAAGCACTTAGCTCTCAGCATTATGATCTGCCAGAGAGAGGAAAAACCAAAAACAGTAGGGTGCAAAATGCAAAGCCTGGACACTTAAAACTTCCCTTCTGCCTAATCCTGAAAAAAGTGAGCAAAAAATTTTCAAAGTTGTCAGTTTTAGATTCAATTTTATACAGCTTGTATAAAATATATACATCTATCCTTTCATAGATTCACTACATTTTCATTTAATTTAGGATTTGGATGGTCCCAGTATTGTACTTCATTCTTGCACAATCCTTTCCCTTTCTGAGGTGTACTGAATCTATTCATGACATTTAAGATAGATGAAACCTCTCTGAAAGATGTTCATATTACCTGGCCTTGTGAGGGTCTGATTACTTTGCTATTGGACATCAATGCATTTCTTTCAAGTTTGCTGACATCTCATTAATCGTGAGTAAATTCATGCCAGGTCCTTGCAAGAATTGTAATTGATGCCCAGTGGCATCCAACCAGACTCTTAAATTGTTCATCAATAAAGTAACATGTAAATTCTGTCCTTGAGGAGCAATGAATCTACTTGCTTTGAATCCCATCAGAGAATCCAAGAAAGCATAGGAAAAAAAGAGACAGATGGAAAGCTGGATAATAAGAGCTAAATAAGACCACAGTGTTATACTGTAACACGGCTATAACAAATGAATCTCTGACCTGGAATTAGCTTCAAGAAGCAAATCCCTTGAACTTTGTCTTTAGGAGAACTTGGTGCCAAAAAGTGAAGGCAAGTGAGAGTAAAGACTTCATTCTCCTACATTTACTGTTGCATTGCTGTCCACATTGTTTGTTTACTTTTATACTCATATCACATATATACATGCCCTGTTTAATTCTTGACTGCAGCTTAAAATTTCGTAATACAAAGATAAATCTTTGGAATTGAGATAGCACCTTATTTTTTATATTTTCTTGTTTTAGCAAAATGTATCTTTTAGCACTGTACGGAGATATTCATAAAAAAATCCGATTATAATTTCTAAAATATAATTACAATAGTATACAATATACCTGATTTAAAGAAGAAGAAATGTATTGTATTTTGAGAAATCAGAATGTAAATGTAATTTATTCTCTGCATACCTTTTTTTTTAAAGGGAAAAACATATGCCATAATATGACTTATTATACTTTAGAAGTGAGGCGACTGCTTCTAAAGCAAAGTTGATAAAAATTTATATAATTTGGATGTTTTGAAAACTAGAATTTTTGATAAATAATTTAATTTATGTCTAATAAAATATTTATTATATTGACTGAAATAACCATAAATACTAATACTTTAACTATAAAAATTTTGCCTGATTGAAATGTATATGGGTGTGGGCTTTTTTAATTACTGTAGAGTTTACAAAGTGTGGTTTACAAAGTATAGTTCTAGTGAGCTGGACAGATACGATTTTAAAGACTAAATTAACATCTCTTTTGTATTGACTTTTTATTGCTGAAACATCTGAAGACAGCTTCATGGAATAGCCTACATAATAAAAGCGTTCATGGGGTTCATTTTAAAAAAAAAGTGTGCTTTACCTGACTAAGAGGAAATGTCCAGACTGTGACCACATATATTTTTCTTTTCATTTTCTTATTGTTAAGTCCTCATGAGAGAGGGTTAGTGTCAAGAATGACAATACTCTTTGCCCTTAAAAAATGAACTTCTGTTGCTGGTTGCTGCTGCTTTCGGATTATAGATTTGTTCCCTGTCTTTCCTTGATCTAAATGCAACACTGATACAAATGAAATTAAGAAGAATCTATGATACTTATCTTTAATTTATATTTTGCTTCATTCAAAACTATGATCTTGGACTCTGAACAAATTAGGTTTTCCTATTCACGGAAAATAAATTATTAAGCCTTGTAGGAAGCTATGGAACGAAATAGTTCATATATCATCTAAAAGAACTGAAAAGGTCTCCCCCTTGTAAGTGGCAGACATTGGTACAGTTATTGCTGTTCATATCCTCATGCTCCCTTCAAACACTGACAATGCAGAACAACTCAGGGAATCAGTACAAATGGGAAAGTGATTGGCAGGGCAGCAGTCTTGCTGGGAAGGACCTGGGGATTACAGTGAATGCAGGCTGAATTTGTATTCAACAATGCACTTCCACAGCATACAAGCAAAACCTCACACTAAGCTCCAACAGACGCAGCAGGACTGGCAGATGCAGTGAAGTTATCTATCTCTGCTCAGAGTAAGGCTGAACATTGAACGTTGAGTCCAGTTTTGAATCCCCTGCGGTCAGTGGGAAAGTGGAGACACGGCTGCTATTCTGGGTGGGGCACGTGATCTTTGAGAAGGGTTCAGGTGTTATGAGGTTTATTAGTTCAGCAATGCAGTGTCTAATCCATGATTCAACAGCAGCCTATGGTTACCTGCAGGCTGCTCCAGGACTGAAGCAAACAGACTTTCCTCAGTTGTGACAGATAATACAGTAAGGGGTAAGAGACGCATAGTGTCTCAGGAAGTTTTGACTGGACATTAAGAAAATATCTTAAGAAAATAGTCTTAACTTGTAAGTTAGTGCAGACTGTACTGAGCTTTCTCGAAAAGGCTGTGGATCTCCATTCTTGGAGGCTTTAACATTTAGCTAGACAAAGGTATAGCTGACTGGTCTAGAACTGGAGACTGTCCTGCACAAATCAGGAGGGTGGACTAGATAGTCTCCACTGTCTTCCTGTGATTTTACTATGTTGGAAATACCCTCAAGTGTCCCAGAAATCTCTTAGTCTGATTCAGCCTCATTGATTATTTTGGATCCTTTTACCTCAGTCATAGAAAACTCCCTCAAATCAGAGTCCCCAAAGAAATCTTCTCTGGAAGAGACCTTGATCTGCCTAATAAATTCCACTGTAGAAAACATTGATTCACTACACATGTAGTCACTACATTATTTAATCTCTTCAATTTATCACTGACTTATTTGAAGTGTCCAGCCCTCTTAGTTATTTGGTCTCCTGGCAGACTGAAATAATGATGGTGACACAGACTGATAAGAGGTAACAATTCCTCTGATGTTGATGATTTTATGGAAAAAATTTCTAAAGATATGCCACATATCACATAGGTCCTGCCCTCTTTTTTCTTTGCTGTACAAAACAGTCAAACTGTTGAAGTGATGTTCCCAAAAATTTTTACTTCAGGATAAGTTTTATGTAATAAAGTCTATCATTAAGATCTATATCACAATGTACCAGAAAAGAATTATTCCATGTCCTAGAATTGCATATCTCACTGTTCTGGTTCCTTATTCTCATTAAAATAAGGTGAAAAAAAAATTTTGTATGTGTATGACATCAGCAAGATTAAATGAGATTAATGACTTTATTTCCACAAACTCTTGGATAGCCTGCCAAGAAAAAAAAAATCTCATCCAAATGTGGTGGCATTATCATTGTGTTGCTCAATTTTGGCTCATGATCAATAAAATAATTTTTAGACATAACTGGACTAATACTTCCACTTAGTCTAGATGCTTTTCTACTTAGATTATTCCTGAAAATACCATTAATGGGCTTTTAAAAAGATTTATGCAGACATATAATCCTTTCTATGAAGAGTATTATTGCCTGTGCAAAATTGTCGTTCACATCTAGCTAAGGCTGGAAAATTACAAGAACTTCATATAATGTTACATTTGGAAACTGCTCTAAGTGTACCACATTTGAAGCTACGTTGTTCTCTTCTATATAATGTAACAGGACCCTCTGCTAAATTCTTCTGAACAATGTAAATGCTGACTTATAACAAATAGTATCCCATGACAGAAAGTGTCTGTCAGAAATTCTGTGATTGATGGCACAATATTCTTTGGGAATAAGAACACAAGGATTTGGTATTTAGAAAGCTTTGTATTTTAATTAGGAAGTCAGCATTTAAAAACTATTCCATATAATGAATAGCACAGTATTCCTCAACACTCTGGGTCTGGGAGTCAGTGCTGGGTTAAATAATAGAAGAGGAGTGGAAAGCCCCAATGATCTGAAAAGCACAAAGACAATGAAAACCATGCATCATTCTCACTGATCTAGCAGATGAAGGTATAAATTTACATGTTTATATGATTCAAAGAACACATATTGAGACTTGAATCTTGCTCACCCCAGCAAATGAAAATATTTCTTATACAACAGAATGTTGATTAGGGTTAAGTGCCTGCATAGTCATTGACAACTTCTTTTGTGTTCTAGAGAAAAGACTACTAATCATTTTTGAAGTTATTGAACAGTCAATAAATCTGTATTAAAAGTTCAAGTTGTGGAGGACAGAAAACTCTAGTATAACTGTTCGAGTATGAAAATGTCACAGGGAGAGTTTCAAATGTGAGGTTGCACACATCATCACATCACGATCCCCTTTGATGGTAGCAATATCTAGTATGAAGATCTTGGATCAAACTATACATCCATCCTTATAGCCGTTATCTAACACGGGAAAAAATCTTTATGAAATAAAGCAGGTGTGATTTCTATCTGTTTTTGAGAATTTTTTTTGTGCTAACATTCAGCTGCAGTGAAGACAGATCAGAACAACTGTCAGAATACAATAGATCCTGTTGCCAAGACCTCAACAAGCAATAAACCCAGATATTAAACCATTCTTGCACGTTCATCAGTACAAAAAAGTTTTAAGTTATTCAGTATGCAGCAGCTTTCATAGTGAGCTGCATGGTATATGTGATTTTATTTAGGGCTGTTACCATGAGATAATAATATGTAAAAAACCACGCTCCAGTAGCAAATGTCAGCAAATATGATGTTCCTGAAAAGTAGCTGAACAGGGGAGAGTTCTTGATCTTCCATGGTTCTCTCACAACATGTATCAGTGACCAACATATCTTTTTGAAACTGTATGGTTTCATGCAGAATGAACAAAAGAAAATTTTGGTAACCTTAGAAATATGTATTATTTTAAAAACAATATTGACCTGCAATCCCTGATATTTTTGATATCTTGCCTCATCTTTTTACAACTTTTTTCTTTGCATTCAACATTTTGCTGGTTTTCCATTAGGAAGTTACATGCGGATGCAGAAATCCTTTTTCTTTTCATTATTTCAAATCCTACTTTCCTCCTTCATCCCAGAAACCTTCAAAAGATGCAGCTAGTTATATCCAATAAATAGGTAGATCTAACTAGATTATGTAATATCCTGAATGCCCTGGTCAGGAATAATAAAGCTTAAATAAATAGAAATATTATGCCTGATATTTTGTTGCTACATGAGCTGTTCCAAATGTGAGAGAAACATGGATTATACCTGACTGCCTGAGATGGACTTCTGTAGTTTATTCTTACACTTCTTTGGCCACAGACATCAGTGGGGATTTAGATGTGAAAAACTGCTCAGCTATGGAGGTGTTGCCTGTTTTTGATGGCAATTACATTGAAACATATATCAGCTAAAAAAGTAAAAACCTAATTAAAAGTATTCTTGTTTAACAGGTTTTTAACCACTTTTATAAAAACAAACAAACAAACAAACAAAAGCTGAAGTGTTTGTATTTAGTAAATATTTTTCTTTTAAGAATAATTCCAGAGATGGTCAATTTGAAATAGAAATTTTTATGCTTTCCTTTAAAAGGCAGTGGTGTCAAAATGCAGGACTGAGAGATTTCTTTGCACAATTGCACTCTACCTGCAGGGAGAGATCTTGATGGGAAATAATAACAGCTAGAAGAATATTTTTTTACCATGGAAATCCATATCAATAAAGTTTCTCGTAGTTCCACAGATCAATAACATCTTAGAAGCAGAAGTACTGCAATAGTAAACTGATGAGAAGCTAATTTTATCATATGGAGATCAAATTTTTCAGAAATAATTATAGATTTCTAGGATCTTACCTTCTTATTGAAGTTTACATATTGGGCTCCAAAGATTTATTTAATGTTTGATTCAGGTTTTTGCAATAAATTAATACACTGCATGTAGTATATTCAGTAGTTTTATTCTTAATAACTATATAAATATAATACGTTGTGCAACATAATGTATTCTCATGATATGAGGAGAGCCTGCCTCCATCCTCTTGACAACTTTTCCTGATGAGGTAATTATAGATATTCGTGAGTTCCCCTCTCAGTCATCTCTTCTCAAGACTGAATAGGCACAGCTCTCTCAGCCTTTCCTCATAAGAGAGATGCTCCATTCCCCTGATCATCTTTGTCACCCTCTGTGGGACCCACTCCAGAGCTCCGTGTCTCCCTTGCACTGAGGAGCCCAGAGCTGGGCCCAGCACTCCAGATGTGCCTCACCAGGGCTGAGTAGAGGGGCAGGATCACCTCCCTCGATCTGCTGGCAAAGCTCTTCCCAATGCACCCCAGGATTCCTTGGCCTCCTTGGCCACACGGGCACTGCTGGCTCAGGGACAGCTTGGTGCCCACCAGGGTCCCCAAGTCCTTCTCCACAGAGCTGCTCCCCAGCAGCTCAGCCCCCAGCCTGTGCTGCTGCAGGGGTTATTCTTCCTCAGGTGCAGGACTGTGCATTTGCCTTTGCTGAAATTCAGACAGTTCTTCTTTGTCCATCTGTCCAACTTGTTGAGGTCCTTCTGAAGGGCTGCACAGACCTCTGGGGTACTGATCACTCTTACCAGGTTTGTGTCATCAGTGAAATTACTGCTCTTTTCTCATCTATCCATCCAGTTTTCCCATTTTAGAAGGCAATCATAATGGTTAAGCACACTTCATGAACATCTATGTAATAATATCTATATATTTACTATATATATGTCTAGAAATATATACATAAATTTATATGCACATGAATTGTATATAAATTTTTTAATCTTGCCAAGAATGTTAGTTAGCATTTTAGGAATAGATATTGTTTCTACTTTTAAAGATTATACTTAAGTGGAAAGCAGAATATTATGTATTTGACACAATAAAAGAATACCAAAGTTAGTGAGATGCAACACTACATAACTGCAGATATATTAGTTGTGGTCATTATACTCATTAAATATTTGATTTCAAAATGCAGGAAAAAGGGAAGTGCTAAATAGAATGATGGGAATAAAACAATCCGATTACTTTCTAGTTAAAGAAGTCTAAGAATTAATAATAAAAAATATATATAAAGGACAACCAATAGGAACCCTCAATATTGAAAATGGATTAGCTTGTATTTTTTACCTGCTTTTCCTATAAACATGAATAGATGGCATGTTAACATTACTTGAAAAGGTGCCTGACTTGGTTATTGGAAGAAACAAAAAACACAAAAGAGAATACTAACATGCAGGATTCTACTCCACAGGGAAAAAAAATTCAATAAATAATTCAGTCCTTAAGAAGAAATTGCCAACACAGAAAAGTTTCTGTATTTGATCAGTCCCTGATGAAGACCAAGTGCAATTCAGAAGACAATTTCTAACCAGCAGGCATTTTAAGACATGCTTAATATTGTTATCAGTAACTAATATGACAGGACTTTAAAAAAATACTATAACTCAGCAGAGATACTCATAAAAAGCAACACTTAGGACAAAATTGAATACTGTTAATGGATTATATTTTTTTGTTGTTGTTTATGTATTTATTTATTTTGGCAACTAATCTTTAAATACAGCACTCCATAATAGTCTAGCCATATATTTCAATTTGCTCAGATTTTTTTGAAATTTCATAATATATTTGGTATGCAGATATGGAATTCAATTTTACATATATATGCAGATGGATCTTACTAAAAGTTAAATGATAAAATTCTGTACTGAGAAGAGGGTATCAGAAATAATGTTCATAATCAATTTTTATATCACTAGCATAGAAAATATCAAAAAGATAGAATTCAATTGATCATTTAAATTATAAACCCAATGTTGTTCAATTCTGACATGCAAGAACTGAATGTTTCTGTTGTTTCTTACATGCTTCATACAATAGAATAATGTATGCAAGTATCCATTACTAAATTTCAACTTTATCTTAAATGTTTCGATGCATTGGTCAGATAGGTCAATGCATTAATATTTTCTGTTGTATTAACGCATGAATATTTTAAGCCTGTCACATTCATTATTAACTGAAATATTAAGTTGCCAAGAACCAATATGAGAATCAAGTTTATACTGTGCTTAGATTATTAAGGAATAATAAAATATTTAGAGATCCTTTATTGTGTGCAATCTGTAAAGTGATTGTTAGGAAATTACACCATTAACTCCCATCCTACATTTTATATATAACATAAGGGTAAGTTTGAGAACATTATTAGGCTCTCAAATATAACTCAAGAAGCTCTGAACATGCAGGATTAAGGCTGACAGAATTAAGATTGTTTTTAATTCTCATATTCCTTCTTGGAAAACAAAATGTTGCTTTTGTCCTAAAGGTCTTATAGCTGATTCAATGAACTAACAACACCACTTGAAATAATGAATGGCTATTCAATATGTTTTTTTCTCTGGTTCAGTGCATGGTTCTGTGTCGTATTTATTGCATACCATACAAATCCTTTCCTCAAGAAAAATATATCAATTTTCTTGTAGCCACAGGGTTTTCAACATGTTTTTCAACTGTACTATCTGAATTCTCCATAGGCAGTTATAAACTTCCTACAGCAATATAGCTGTGTGTTAAGTTACATGAGAGGTTTCTTCAGTATAAGAATATTCAGTTTCATCTCCCCACATAGCAGATCATGTTTTGGCATCCGTTTGCCAAGACGTATTTGATTAACATTAATCTTGATGACAACAGTGGGTGTCAAGTAGTTCCACTGCCTGATTGAGGGAGATACCTTACCCAGGCATGTCTTTGCAAGTGTTCATGAAGTCATCGATAACATGACCTTTATAACATTTAGTAAGATCTTTAAATTCCTTGTCAACTGTCCTGTGCTTTGGGATAACTCCGTCAATGTAAATACATTTGCTCCACCATCTCTCCATCAAATGTTTTACAAATCTTTCAGTCTGGCAGTGAATTAATGTTACATTTTGCATATTCTCTCTCATAAAAATAAGCTTGTTTGGCATCTGCAACACTGAATGAATGAAAAATAAGAGAAGCTGAAAACAACATGAATTGAAAGATATCCTGAGGTGATTTCTACTATGATGTATTCGTCAGAGCAAATGTCCCACCTACCCACCTACCTGTACTGTTGTATTGCTGTGCAGCATACAGGATTAAGCAAGAACAAGTTGGGCTGGCATTGAACCTGCTTCATCTAGAACTTTAGCTTTAGCAAGTAGGTATAGCATTTAGGAATGGATTAGATAGCAGTTTAAATATAAGGAGCAGATGCAGTGTAAACTAGATTGATAAAAGACAGTGTAATTCTCTGGCCTTGTCCAATTTGGTTGCTTTTTAGAGGTCTGTAGAAAGAAACTGGTTTTGCCTCATCAGACTTTGGTTTATCATAACTAAAATGTAATACGCTAGTGAGGACACCTAGAAGAACAAGGTCTTTGTCTGTGATATGGTGTCTATTTCTTCTCTTCTCTGTTCCAAAAGATAAGCCTCAGGAATTCCTCTGACAAGATTAATTTATGTATCTGGTATCTATCATTTCCAGAATCCTTCAGATTTATAAATAAAAAATAGTATATTAAATTTTCTGTTTTAAAATGCTTTAAAATTATGCTGATCTATTTTGGCTGTAGAAATTATTTATGAACAAATTTGTCCCATTAAAAAGTAAATCAAGGTTTTCTGATTTTCCAGTGAAAAATAAAAAGCCAGCCATAAACCCTTTCTTTGTCTCTCTAAAGTTACTTTTGATCCAAATCAAGCAGAAGCAGTTGCAAAATTTCTGGTCAGATTGTCTAAATAAGTTTATGCTTTTAGCAACATTTTTAGATACTGTGCATCCATGTTGCCTTCTGCAGAAGGAAAAAAAAAAAAAGAAAGAAAGGGAGAAAAAAGCCCAAACCAAGATCATGTTGCCATTTTGAAAAAATTAGAAAAAGTTTCAGTTGTATTATGCTGAGTTTTTTACTCAGAGAGAGAATGATGGCAAATTTTTTTT
>VZRO01003607.1:1715584-1740667 GCA_013397915.1 Daphoenositta chrysoptera | reverse complement strand
TTTTTTTTTTTTTGGTAAATGGTGCATCCTGTAGAAAATTAAATGAGAAATTACCTAAATTCTGTTCCATTACAAGTCTATAATATGCAACAGTAAATTTTCCACATTGTGGTTTCAGATATGGAAACCAAGATATCAGAATAAAAAATAAGATCAAACGTGCCATCTGCCATTGCACAGAAGACCTCACCACAGCTAGCACTGGTAGACAGCACATGTGCAGCCACTGTCAGCATTTTATTTTGTTGCCTCTTCTCCTCACTTCCCACATTGTATGCACACAAGATTGTTCCTGGGATGTCTCTGGAACACCTGAAAGCCTCACTAAGATGAAAACCTATGAGCAGTCCAGTGCTCACCTCACCCAGCAATACAGATCTGTCACCTGCCCTAGCTCCCCAAATCTCTAGCATGGCAGAAGGATCATGTGGAGCCACTCTGCATTCAGCGCAAGCTCTAAGCATCACGATCTGTCTAATGGGATGTGGCAAGGAAATGTCATGGAGAGGGAATGCAACACAGGTTTGCTGAAGCACATGAAAATTGCAGAGACTAAAGACAGAAATAATGAACCAAGTGCTGCAGTTCTGCATATAAAGAAAAATGGTAAGAACTGAGTCACTGTTTCCTTTTTATGTAAAATTTCATTTAAATTAATATGGTTCTGTCTTTTTGGTCTATTTTGCTTTTCCTTTTGACTGATTCAAATTTTCTGGTGGGTTTTAGGATAATTAAGTAATTTTCAAATTGTTATGCATACTAGAAATATATTTGAACTTTTTTTTCTGAGATGTGAAACAGTCAGTCTTCAGCTGGTTTACGAAGGCAATATTTTTGGAAGGTCTCTTTGCTAATAACTCCATGTTTCTACTCTGTGTTTCCTTCTATTCTCAGAGAATAGTTCTTTAGGAATTCTTTGTAAGGAAGCAAAAACTCCATTACCATTTTTACCTAACCACAGCAACCTCAAGTTTCCTTTGTTAACCAGTCAGGTCAAAGGGCACATCTACCTCCTAACTAAAAACTTTATTTTTTCTTTTTCACTTCCTCTCTTTCTCTTTGATACTTCTCAGAAAGCCTGTGT
Organism: Daphoenositta chrysoptera; assembly: GCA_013397915.1. Classification (NCBI taxonomy): domain Eukaryota; kingdom Metazoa; phylum Chordata; class Aves; order Passeriformes; genus Daphoenositta; species Daphoenositta chrysoptera. The sequence goes on along the minus strand of VZRO01003607.1, from coordinate 1,739,583 downwards.
GGCAGTTTTGGCAGTGTAAAGTGTCAGGTTGGAAAGTTGTGAACTTGCTCCCTGGTGAAATTAAAAAGCCAAGATTCAGCTCTGTGAATACTTGTACTTTACAGTTTTAGAAAGGTAGCTACCCTTTCCTTGAGCTCTTTTGCTTTCCTACACAGTATTTCATGCTGTTAGCATTTAAAAGGATACTTCACAGTAGTTCAGAGCTTAAAATTTAATGTGTGTTTAAAACTGTTTCAATCTTGCAGACAATGGTCATTGTATTTACAGTATATTAAGTGACCAAAAAAAAAGTCCAGCAGCATAACATGAAAGGAATTCTGTAAAGAACTACATGCTGTTAGTGTGTTTTTTCTGAGACTGTGCGAACTTCTTCAAAGTCCAGGTGACACAGATTAATACTGAACATACTTTCTCCTTTGCTTCACCTGAGCTGAACGTAACCTTATAAACTCTGACTGAGACCATTAAACTCCAGGAGAATATAAAGATCTGATTAATGCAAAAATGTTTCCTGCCTCTATCACATTTCTGTCTATGGAGTCCTGCATAATGAACTGAAATGGGTGAGTGGTAAGACTTAGTAGATGAGGGAAAGCCTGTGGATGTTCTCTACCTGGATTTTGTAAAGCCTTGGACACTGTTTCCCACAGCCATTCCCATGGATAAACTGGCTGCTCATGGCTTGGACAGGTGCACTCTTTGCTGGCTTAAAAACTGGTTGGGTGGCCTGACCAGGAGACTGGTGGTGAATGGAGTTAAATTCAGCGGGGAGCTGTTCCTTCGTGGGGTTCCCCAAACCTCAGTGTTGGGGTCAGCTGTCTTTAATATCTTTATTAATGGACTTGACAAGAGGATCAAGTGCACCCTCAGTAATTTCGCAGTCAACACCAAGTTCAGTGTGCGTGTTGATTTGCTGGAAGGCAGGAAGCCCCTGAATCATTGGGCTCAGGCTGATGGTGTGAGGTTCACCAAGGCCAAGTGCCAGGTCCTGCTCTTGCGTCTCAGTAACCCCAAGCAGAGCTACAGTCTGGGGGCAGAGTGGCTGGAAAGCAGCTCAGTGGAAAAGTACCTGGGGATGCTGGTCAACAAGCAGCTGAATATGTGCCAGCATGTGCCCAGATGGCCAAAGGCCAATGGCATCTGGGCTTTAATCAGCAAAAGTGAGGGCAGCAGGACCAGGGTAGTGACCATCCCCCTGTACTGAGCATCAGTGAGGCCACACCTTGAATCCTGGGTTCAAGTTAAGGTCTCTCACTACAAGGGCATTTTGGGGCTGGAGCAAGTCCAGAGAAGAGCAACAGAGCTGGTGAAGGGGCTGGAGCACAAGTCCTGTGGGGAGTAGCTGAGGGAGCTGGGGTTGTTTAGCCTGGAAAAGGAGGCTCAGGGGAGACCTTATCGCTCCCTACATGTGCCTGAAGGAAGGTTGGGGTGAGGAGGGGGTTGGCTTCTTCTTCCAGAAAGCACTGACAGAATGAGAGGAGATTACATCAATTTGGACCAGAAGAGGTTTAATTGGATATTATGGAAAATTTCTCTATGAGAAGGATTGTCAAGCACTGGAACAATCTGCCCCTGGAAGTGGTGGACTTGCCACCTGGAAATGTTCATAAAACCTGTAGATGTGACCTTTGTGGACATGGTTTAGTAGTGAACACATTGGGACTAGGTTGGATTTGATGGTCTTTGAGGTCTTTTCCAACTTTAACAGTTCTGTGATTCTATGAAACAGAGGGCAGCGAGATGACAGGATAGACATTGTTCCCCATCTGGAAAGGTGGAAGACAGCTTAGGTCAACCCTACTTCTTTTTTGCAGAGCTCTGAGGAATAGTCCCCATTAAAGAATGAAACAGTCAAGGAGATTGGGACATATCCTCTTGGGAAATGTGTGCATTAGTAGAGAAGTTTTGACATCTAGTTTGGGAGGCAGGTATGAACACAAGAAATACACTTTCCCCTCTCCAAAACACCTTTACCTTTCCCTTTCCATATGTAAATATCCCATAACATGTACTCATTGGTCCTCAAATACTCTTCTCGGCTTCTCACGGCAAGCTCTGTGGCCCTTGGCAATGCTCCTTGTTTGTGGGGTGACACAGAGAGTGTCCCCACTGACTCCTGCTGCTGCATGATCCCTGTCCCATGGGACTTTACCACCCCGACACAGCCCTGGGGCTAGGGCAGAGCTTCTTTTTCTGACTGAGGTATTAAAGATTTGCTGCCCACCATCATGCCTCTGTGATCTTTTATGTTTATGAGGAAGAGTTTTTAACCATCTAACATATGAGGATTCATTTCACATTATTTCCTCTTTAGAGCTGGAAATTAAACTGGATACTAGTAAAATGAGTGCTATATATAAATGTTTTGGAGTGGGCTGCATATCATCTAGCTATTTACATGAGGTATGCATCTAAATCTGAGCTAGTCATTCAGATTAGTCACTTCCTGCCTGAACACTATGGAAGAATAGGAACTCCATCCAAACCAAACTCACCTGCAGAGCCAAGACAGCCAAGATCCCATACCAATGTCACTTAAGACAGTTCTGTTCTAAAGAAAATTCTATGAAGCACTACTCCACACTAGTATAATTGTATTCATTTACAAACATATTTTTTCAAGTTACTATTTAGGGGAATATTTTTCAGGGTTTTTTTTTTCCCTGTTACCTGCTAGCAGGCTTCAAAACAGAAGTCAAATTCACACAACAAACAAAACTGTCAGGAATGACACTGTTGGTATATACTGGAACTTGTCATATACTTGAGAACTGTCCAGAGGTACATAAATTAGATACCACTGAAACTGCCTCTTTCACCAGTATTTCATTACTAACTCTGCTTATAGTACAAGAATACACCATTCTACAACAGGAATACCACAATAGGGAATTTATTCAAGGATGGGTGGATTTTAAGAAAACTTACAGAAATATGATAGTAATAAAGTCTGTTAACTTTTTTCCTTGCCTTTTCTATAAAATTAAGGGACATATCAAAAGACAGGCCACAAATCAATTTCTTTTATGGCTTATATTATACCTTTTAAAATATATTATGCTGGAAACATAACCATTGATTTTGCTGTTATTTTATATACCAAACTATATTCAGTTTTGCTGTGCTGTTGAACAATATCGTTCTTTTTTCATTGACATCTGAGAGCCTGTAGAGTCTTTATTTGTTAAATAAAAAAAGTGAAATGCAAACATTGTGGAAAACATACTGATAGAGATGGGAGATTTTTTTTTTAATCAAGTCTTGAAATTGCACTGACTATCCAAATAATGATAAGAACTTGCCTACTTTTAATTTAATTTTATTCAGAGATTTTAAGATTTGGCCTTCACATTCAATAGAAGCCCAACAAATTTGGGCTGATTTACCCTACAGTTCTATTTGAAATAAATTATTCTGCTGCATCTCACAAGTAACATCAGGAAGAGCAGATGGACCAGCTTTGGGATGATGGAGGTGTTAGTGAACTGAAAGGTAATTAAGGAAATGCACTGGTTATAGAAGTCTTTGCAACTCAGGAAATATTCTATCATAAAGTGAAAGTCAAATTATTGTCTATCAGATAAAAATATATCTATTAAATACCTAATATTCAGAGAAGGTAAGTTATAATACCCTTTTTCTTTCCTTCTCTTTTGATTTTATGCAGTAATCATTGAAAGTGTGAATAATGAATTCACCTTCAGTATAAGTTCCATGTAGTACAGTGCAAATGACCAAAATATCAAAAGAAGTCTCTAGTTTTCGTCGAAGCACGGTTTGTTCCTGCCTATCACCATCTGTAGATGGGTAGTGACTGAAGGTCCAGGCATCTGTCCTGCAGGACTAATTATGATCATTAGAGGTGTGCATGCCAAACTTAAATGTTGATTTCAGTTTTAAAGCTGTTTCTTCATCTGCGTGGTTGATGTCACAGCTTTGCTGACATTAATGCAATTTCTGCTGAGATCCAAGGTTCACTGCAGAACACTTGGAATGGGTTGCACTCAGACTTATCAAAAGTGAATATTCTAATTGAAACTGGTTATTAGTTTCAGTCTGTACTCAGTGGGAGATCACCACCTGCAAAGAGTAATTTTCCCAGCTATTTTGGATGAACCAGCTTTCTAAGGTGTTTGTTTGGTTGTTTTTATTTGCTATTCTCTCCTTTGTTTCTCTTCTGCTGACCCCCAGCAGTTTTGTCACACGGACCAGTCTCAGCTCCCTGGGGCAAATGGTGTCCCTGGACACACTAGGTCCTCCGTCTCCCAGAATTTCACTGTAATGATTCACCTCTATTGTACCACATGTTGTACAATTGATTATCAATTTGTACGTACTTTTAGATTTTTAATATTGCTTTATCCATATAATTGCAAACATTAGCAACAGTAGCAAGTAGTAGCAAAAAAATGTTTATTTCATGCTCTATATCTTTAAAGATCATATGCACACATCACTAGTTCTGTGCATCTTCCTACTTGCAATAGTAGGTGGTGTTTTGGTAGAGGTGTTTGAGAACACTTTTACAGACTTTTGATGGGCTAAAGACATCCTGCTTTTTAGTCTATTTTCTGTCAGATTGTCAATCACACTCCCAGCTTCTTCGTTATGTCACTTGCACAGCTCCATTAATTAGATTTTGTATTTTTCCAGCTTTCATATCACTGCTTTAGCTTACACTTATCTCTTCCTGCCAGCTACAGAGGGAGCTGGATGACTGCTTCGAACTAGATACTTAGCTTCTAAGAAGCTAAACTTGGAAGATACTTCACACTCGTAATACTCTCAATTCCCAAACAGAGACTCTAAGGAAGGCTTGAGTTTTAGAAAAGAGGGAGCCTCCATCTTCTGAATATGAGGCCAAGTTAAATTAAACACTCAGAAGCTCAAGTATTCAGTCACCAAATGTTTTTTGACAGTACTGATTAATGAAATACAGATTCAAAGAGATTCTTTGTACATAAAAGAGAGTACTTTTTTAACTGATGCTATCTTTAAAACTGAGAGAAAATTTCAACATCTGTTGTAAGCTGACATGTTCAGCAATTTACTTTGCAACTAGAAAGACTTCCCTCTCCCCAGAGTGACTAAAACCTTATGAAGCCATTGTTAGTTTAGATTCATGTTTATATACATCAGGGAAAGCAGGAAGTTTTAAACACAAGAGTGCGTTGTCAGGATATTAGCTGTTACTCGTGGTTATGTTAGAGGATTAATTGTCTCCTCTGCAAAGGTCAATGTAGCAGGCAAAGATTGTGAAGAAACTGCTTTAGAGACGGCTATCTCCTGGATAAATTAACTGATGCCTTATCTTGATTATGGTTTATTCTATATTCCAAAGAAGTTTAAGTAGGTGAATACCACAGCCAATAAATACAGATTACTCAGCTTTCATTGAAAACTGATCTACTTCACCAGGGAAATCTATGGTAGACTTGTTCCTTAAACACAACTGAAATGTTTCACTTCACAGTGCAGACAAATGGGGCGTAGGTCTGGTACTTCATCAAACTGGACAACCAATGCAGTGAGACAACCCATACTCCTAAAGCACTGATTATGCTTTCCACTTTTTAGTTTAAATAAAGTATTGAATCATTCCTGTTTTGTTGTGTCTGTTTTCTTTCCTTTAAAGGAAGCATGCATAGAATTATGTTCTCTAAATCCTTTATAACTAAAGCCAGAAAGAGGAGGGAATTCATCTCTAAAAGGAATTAACTACGCTTTCTTGTTCAAATCCTTTGGCACAATGATGCCAGGACATGAATTCTTGCATGGAGCAGTACTTACATTGTGAAGAATAACATGTGGGGGGTTGGTTGTTTTTGTTGTTGTTGTTGTTCGGGTGTGGTTGGTTTGCTTCAGTTGTTTTGTTGTCTTGGTTTTTGCTTATCTTCTATAGATTTTACTTGTGAAATTCAAGTTTGAGTAAGATATTGTCAACCACCAAGATTGGTCATAGTGTACTATGAGCAGTTATTGTTGTTATCATTGTTGCTAAGGATAAAAGGTGAGGAAAGAAAGAACTATAGCTCTCTCCAGAATACCACTAGTAAGGAAAAAACAGTGATCATACTTGAATACAGGGTGACTGCAAAATCGAATTCTAAGCATGTCATTGTGACTATTGGACAAGAAATGTGCTGTATATGTCACTGGTCAAAAGGAAGATAGGATGTCTTCCTAGGCAGCAGGACAGAAACCACCACAAAAACCAATTCTGACAACAGAGGAAAACAAGCTATTCTTTGCTACTGTGTCTCTGAACTATATTGAAGAAGAGTAGAACAGTAACACTGCTCCTTTTTTTGCTCAGTTTATGACTTCATAAAGCATAGGTGCAACTGGGTTAGCAAGCCATATACTTCCCATTGAAGGTCTATTAGCTTTTACTCATAAAGTAATTGAGATCATTAATATGAAAGCACTTGAGGAAAAAAAAAAGCACATCTTGGATTACAGCTGTATTAATAAAGAACGTAGTTTCAAGTGTTGCAAAGCAAAAAGAAGAGCTCAGTGAACCAGCTCCCTAAACCAACTTTTTTCATTGACAACCTCGAAGAAAAAGGTTTATTATTACTGCAAGGGGCACTTCAAAAGATCAAAGAAAATTGTATATATCAGAAAGGATATATTTGAGAGTGTAGGATTTAGAACTTAAAACTATGTTAAGAAATCCAATAATAAAAATCAGTCAGTTCTACTCCAAATCCGTGACATCAGTGAGGCACAGTAACGAATACAGATTGATGCCTCAGTATGTCCTCGGAAAAAAATTATTTATGTCCCTGGAGCAGGAAGCCTGAGTCAAAATTCTTTGAAAACATTGAGGTTATATCTAAGAAAACAGAGAGGTTAAGGGAATGATATCAAAAGCAAGATGAAAATATCCAAGAAATAGATGAAAGCTGAGGAACCTAAAAACCCATGTGAGAATAACACAGTGTAGCAAAAATAATAAGTAAACCACAAAAGATATACAGACAGAAAAAACTCGTTAAGACCAATAAAAACATTTTAAAAAACAAAATGATGAAAGAGTCATAAAAACTTGAATATTGCCTTAGGCCACAGAAGACTTGATTTTCTAGGGAAAATTTCATTATAGTCTGATTAAACACTAATGATGTTGGATGAATTAAAGAAAATTAAAAAAAAAAATATTCCATGAAAAAATTGGGAAAGAAGACTCAAAAAAAAATATCGAAGACTAGATATATCTTGTATTAAAGATAAGTATAACATCTTCATGTGATCCTATCTAGAAAAACCACATAATAGACCAGTGTACAAAAAACACCAGTTAAGGTCATCAGCAATTTTCTAGCTGTTGAGTCATCATATTTGCCAGTGTTTCCCAATTACTTGAGAGAACTCAAATGGGTGAGATACTCATATTAATTGTTATTCATCTAGGTGTTGGTTCTGATTGGTTACGTTCAATTTTGTTCTTTTGTGTGTCTTTGTCTTTTTAAAATTGTAATTTAATGTCTCTAAATACTGTAGAAAACAGATCAGTACCACCTGAATTGATTACCTGAGACTTACTAATGTTTGTTATTCTTTTGACCTCAGAACTATGGGTCCGTTAGAGCTGTCCATCAGTAAAAGAAATAAAACTTACTTTCTATCAGGGTGAAAATGCTATTGGGTTTAAGTGCCTTCCTGTAGAACCATAATAACAAGTGAGCTCCAACTTCTTTTCTATTGATCTCTTTGAATGAAATGAATGCCAAAAATGCTCTTACAGTGTTCTATCAGACTGTGTTACTCTGAGGCTGTATGTCTATGAAACAGACACATACATACTTAAACATTGCAGTAGGCCTGAAGCAGGTACATATAGTAGTGCATATATTTCTATATGAAAACTGTCTAAAAATGCATGTCCTTAATGTTAGAAACTTAAAAAAAAGTAAGCAAGGAAGATACTCAATGTGATAAGGTACCTAGATAGCCCAGCAGTGTTTGAAGAAGACACCTAAATTCAAACGAAGTTCCATGCTGTTTATCTGGAGTTTACCCTTGGTCTTTCACTGAATCAAGCTCAAAGTGAATCAGGAAGGGTGTTTTTCTGACCCCATAAAACATGTTGTTTTACATGAGCAGTCATGGGGGTGTTCAGGATTATGGAGAAATTTGGCAAAAATCTGGCCAAAAGGAGTTAAAATTGATCTACAGTCTCAGAGTAATATATTTATCAAAGAACAATGAATTTGTCTGGCTTTTTTTCTGGATTTCCAACAGGTTATTTTGAGAAGATCTGACTATTTTTGTTTGTGTAGATACACATATTGGAAAGGACCTTACTACCTAGAGAATCAAACATCCTGTTTCAATAAATTTTCACTTAGATCAGTCTGATACTTCAGAGAACAATCTGAGTTGGAAGGGACCCAGAAGGATCTTCCAGTCCAAGTCTTAAGTGAACGGCCCATGTGGGGATGGAACCCTGGTGTTACCAGCACCATGCTCTGACCAACGGAGCTCACCTCAGGGTCACTTGATGAGACTTGTGATACTTGACAGGCTACAGAGCCCAGTTCAGCAATGAGCAGAGAACCATTAGCTACATTTTCAGGATAATTATGGTTTGTTAAAAAAATAATATTAAAAATTACAATTGCACATCATTTAAGCTCTGTAGGACCTCTCCTCTTCTGCCTTTGCTATGTTACATTGATCTGAAACTTGACAGAGATTGTTCTAATTCAGCAAAAAATATATGAATTCTTTTGGTCAGTCTACATTGCAGTGACTGATTATGTTTCCACCTTAACTCTGGCATTTTCATCCCAATATCAGGTAAAGTAGGAATAAACCATCAGTTATAATATCTCAAGTCAAGTGATTTAACAGAAACTTTTTCATGGATTTCTGATTTCTAAACCTAGTGTTCATAAAACATATGATTTACATTTCAAAATTTATGATCTTTCCAAAAGAAGAAAGCTGTTCCTAGAGCTGAACAGTGGAGATTAAAATGATCCTTTTATATGAAAAAATGAGGTTCAACTCCTATTCAACAATATGCAGGGTTAACTTATGAAATACTTGAAGGGTCCAAATTTATTTTCACTCTTAAAGTCATATGTGATTAATTTTGAAAAATGAAGTTTTTTGCAAAAAATATATATCTTTTTTTCTTATTCCACTCCAACAAATACAGGTTGGCCTTTTATAGAGTTCTCTTATTGGTATGTAATTATGTCTTGTTTAAGCATGACAGGAAATGTAATTACAACATCATCATGATCACTAGCTTGATTTTTTGTCCTTTATTTCTTGTGGTTATTGCTACTTAAAGCTTCATTCCTATTTTTTTTTTAAAATTAATTTATTTTAAATCCTTCCTCTAAATTTTAGGATTTTCTCAACAAGACTGGTAATAATACTATTAATTTTTTATTCCTTCTTCATTTTTCTTGTGTATATAATACCCACACTTAGGGTTTTTTCCTCTTTAATAAATATTTAATGGTGAACCTTGTAGGATAGTTTGCATTTACCCTCTTCATTTAAAATGCGGGAAAAAAACCAACAAACCAAACTGTGTGCATGGTTTGGGAGACAGATGGGGCGTCCTATCAACATAACATCTAACAGGCCAAACAAAAATTGTAAACCCCTTCAGAGGAGCCTGAGTGCAGCACAGTAAAGGGACACAGCCTCGCTGAGCTGCAGGCACACTGGACCTGTGCTGCAGCTGCAGAAACTTCAGGGCTAAAGTGCTCGTGTCTCTTGTGCTTCAGTACAATACTCACATGCAACCGTGCCACTGTTGTCACCAAGGCAGGAGAAGAGGAATTGATGCTCGAGCTTTTGCTCAGAGAGTAAGAAATTATTTGCGTTCTCTTCTCCCCTCTTGGTTTTTTTTGCTGGTGTTTTTGTTCTTCTTCTCAGCAGTGCTTTGTGATTATTTCATATTTTCAAAATCTTTTCATAACCACAGAAGGTAGAGATAGAAAGCTATTTTTTTTCATAATCACTAAAGCTGCTTCTGTTAAGAACTAATTTAGACACAAATGAACAGAACACCTTCTAAAAGAGGAGCGGTTATTCCAGTGTGACCTAATTTAATCTGAAGTTTGTAATTTTTGTGCTGATGTCTTCTAGCAAATCTTGAATGCATTATGTTAATTAAAACTTCCTCATGTTAATCTGAACATAGAATTTTTTACTACCCACTTGTTATCATTCTTCTGCATTAATCTACTAATATCTTAAGGACTGCAATAAAATCTGCTATTTCTGCTTATAACCTTAAGACAAAAATAAATAATTCTTTGGTTTCTGATCAGGGGACAATCTGAACATAGAAGTGTTGCAGGTATTCTAAATGGAAGAAATGAGAAGTCACTCCAGACAGAATGAAATTACAAGAATGAAGTGAAATACGATATGTAAAAATTTACTGTGAAAAAAAATATATGCTTTTCATATTCTGAAAGCAACACAGCATCCAGATCACCTTTGAAGTTAGAATAGTACCAGTACCCCTGTTGAGAAGAACATATTGAGACACAGTTTATAGAAGTCGATCAAGAATAAAAACTCATATATTAAATCAAGCAGAAGAAGCTAATTCAGAAAGAAATATTCTGTTCTCCAGCTGTTATTTCAATAAATAAATTATCAAAGTGCCTATATAAAAGCTCATACCATGTAATTAAGCTGCTACTTCGAATAATGTGATCATGGATAATTTTCTGGCATTACCACATTAAGTAAACAGTACACTTGCTTCCATTGTGCAAGACCAGAATTCGGCCTTTGGTGACCCTGGGGAACAGCCAGGGCTCTGCACAGCAGCCAGGCTTGAGCAGTGATGTCCGGCTTGAAAGAGGAGTGGACACCAAGGCACCAGATCATTTGGGTGAGGGTCTTTTCCTTCCCCATTGAAGCTGTATATGATACATTTATAAACACTTCTTTCATCAGTTGTGTCAGCTCCCTCACCAGCTTAATGTTCACCATTTTTATAAAGCATGGCTTGTCAAACAGAAATAAGTAAAAATCTTAAAAACTGCTGTCTTTTGTGACACCTGTGGGCCTCTGTGGGTAGTGTGGGGCTGAACACACACCCACTGCTCTCCTTAGAAGACACCCATGCTCTATGGAAAGAAATCATATCTGTCTGAAACCACTGAAGGAAGAATTTACCTCATACGTACTGATAATGTCATGTAATGATGACTTTGTCTTGGGAGGTGGAGATATTCCAGCACATTTATTCAGATTCTATGGCATCTGACTGACTGATATAGAAAGCTATATCCAGAGTTATTTCATTCACAGGGAGCAAGGTGACTTTTGTTGAATGTTGTTCTTTGACATCTTAATTTTTCATTAAAGATTTTGTCAAGTTTCATTAAAGATATTCAACATCTCTTCTCAATAACCAGCTTTGAGATCTTGCCATATTGTTAATCAAAATAAGTTATTCAGTTAGCTTTGGTATTATTTGCATTTGGGGATGTCTAGCTTAGGCTGATCTTTCAGTATTACAACTCAAAATAATTCTAATGTTTTTGAAACATTATTCTGCCTAAATTAACTTTTCTGGTAAACTTTTTTTCAATGTTTTCAATGTTTTTAAATTACTTTTCCAAGATTTGCAACAGAATATTTTTATTAGGAATATATGTTCTGTCTTTCTGACAAACTCTGACCTTCTGAAAACATACAGCTTCAAAGGACAAAGAGACTGGGCAGAACCTTTAAGGGGGACTTCCAAGCCCAGATATTATATGAACTTTCTGTAAGTTTTCTGCAATTGCATTTTCTACAGTTCACTTGGTTTGGACGTACTGCCAGGTCACTGAACTGAACACAAGTAATTTTTCTACCCTGCCTTGATTCATTTGTGGGTGCACAACCAATGTAAGATAAAGGGATGATCAACTTGGATGGAGTCAAGAGAAAGACCAGAGGATAAGCACATGGCAACAGTGTTGGAAAGTAGAATTTGAGACTAAGCTGGAGGCAAAAGGAGAAGGGAGATTACAAGCAGGATGCTGGGGCAGACTGTCAGGGAAGAAAAACCTAATGCTGGTCTTGGTCAGTCTGCATTTTAAAACTAAAACTAGGGCTTATTTTCATCTTTAAAATATTCTGAAAGGAATTTCAACATTAATACAGCAAATTAATTTGTTTCCTTTTATGAATCAAATTCTCAATTCTTTTTAAAACAAACAATAATCTCACAGATTTAGCAATCTTGAAGTTTTCTTGCTCTTACAGTCACTTCTTTATGATTTCTTTTCTCAATTAAGGAATAAAGTAAAACTTTGTGGGGATAATTTATATCATGATAATGTGGGTGACTAGCAAAAGTGGGTTGTGTCACCTTTAGGTGTTTCTCTTCCCTTTTTCTGTACAAGGAGCTTAAATTATATACTGAGATCACATGCCTAACACATTGATGGCTAAACGAGATTAATTCCATCCCTATTACTGTTTTACTGTGAAGATCTGCTAAGTTTTGTAGGTGTAGTGAGAGCTGGACCACAGAAGGCAAACTGATGCCAAAGCTTCCATTTGGGATATTGCATAGTAACCTCCATCCCTTCCTGGATGACCTAGGTAACAAGTTTTCCATGCTGCTTCATTAAGTGATCAGACCTAAAGTCCCTGACATCATGGCACTATAAAGCAACGTGGAAGCTCAAAATCAAGAAGCAGGTACTCACCTTCTATGTAGCTGTAGTTACTGAGGCAAATGAAGCAATGCTGCTTTACACCTTTTTCAGGATGCTGGTATTGCTTTTTGTGATTTCTTTGTGTGTTGCACAAAGTCTTACTCCCTCTCTCCCATTGGTACATGCGTTCAGTGACTATAATGTTCAGATTTAACAGAAGAGACAAGGGGCGTTAGGTAAAAAATTAGATCCCAGCCAGACATATGTGTGGTAGTCAGTAATTTTTACTCTTCCTTTTTCTTATGTTCAGAGCTGTGATGCCTGTGTAATGGATGCACTTGAAAGGAACAACCCTTTATAATACTCTAAAAGCAGACATAAGTACAGCAACCCAAACCACATCCATTATTAATAATTGATGGTCATTCAGCATTGGCAAGCATTGATTATAGGATTAAATGGAAGTTCTTTGCAATATTGATTTGGATGCTTTTGACTTGGAACTGAAAGCTGAATGCACTTAGTGGAAGTTGGTCACATTTCTTAAAAATTAACCAGTCATTAAGTTTCAGGGATTCACTACCCTGTTTTTGTGGGATAGATAGCATGTCCTTGGGAAAATATAAAAAATATGTTAAACCTTGCAAATTTTTAAAACAGACTAGGATAACAAAAAGTCACAAAAACTTGCAATAGATTCTGACATTCTTTTTGTTTTATGTTGGGAAGGATGGTTTGCTGAAGAGCTACCTTTAAAAAAAAATAGCAAGGGAGATGAAAGGCATTAAGAGGAGAGGAAAGGAGATAAAGATTATTAGTTGTTACTTAGTAGGAAAGGCACCGTGCCAATAGGTTTTTTTCTTGTTTCTGTTGCTTTAAACCAGTTTCACAGCAGTTCTGAAACCTTGGCTGAAAAATACAGAGTAGCAAACTTGTGTAAAGACAGGGGAAAAACTTATGTGGATGAAGCACTTAGGTAATTGCACTATGTTATTGGAGAACAGTGTGTGACTCAAAATGAATTGTAGGTTTCGGAGATGATTCTGTTTCCACTAAATGTCTGAAATAGAAGCACTGATTTCAGTTGCCATTAGGCAGTTCTTCAAGTTTCTCTTTTTTGGTGGTAGCTTCAGCAGTAGCACTGAGCTTTCTTTAAGAATGACCTCCACTTCCGCCTCTAAAGTAATATTGAAAAATGTTAATGAAATCTCAATGTAGTCTAATCTTTACTATTGACTTGAAACTTGTAAATAGAAAAATTACTATTGCTGAATATAACTTGGCTTGATGGTTTATTTGTAACTGAATGTCTTTTTAGAAGGTATCTAAAAAGGTTAGAAGAACATACACAAAATATTTTAATTGTTAAAATAAGTGAGAACAACCAAAGTGCTTTTGCAGTTATAATCATTAAATCCTTCTTTACTCAGTTGAATGAGGTTTTCAAAAATAGTTTTGGCAAAAAGTGTACATTTCTTCCACTGGCTAATGTATGCTGATGAAGTGACATATAAAGCTATATAAATAATTTATTTTAAAAATCTCACAGGGAAAACTGAAATAATAATATAAAAAAAATCTCATAAGAGGGGCTAAAAAATTTCAGCTATCAACACCCGTCCAAAAGCAGGAAGGAGGCATGGTGAGAGGAGAAGCAGTCACTTTCTTCTGTAATTCAGCTATGTAGCCCAGCCTTTCATTGTAGAGAGTTTGTCCTCATTTTTCAATCTTCATTTGTGGATATAATAACTGTATGAATGAAAAAAGTGAGCAAAAGTGAGGGAGCAAATAAAAGTAAATATGAGAAGTTTAGCACACTGAAAATTTGGTTGGGTAAAAGAGTAAGAGGTGATTGTGTTTGATGTAGAAGAAAATGTTTCTTTTCAGTTAACTGCATACAAATATTTGAAGGGTTTAGCTGTTCTGATAGCGTGGTCTTTGCCTATATAGGGCCTGAGGGACTTTCTGATGAACTTGCAAAAGGATAATGGATGAAAATAAATTGCACTTATTTTACATCCGTGAATAAAATGCCATGTTTGTACTGCAGGGTATTTGCAAATGAACATACAAGTCAGGTGTGGCTTTCTATAACAAAGATGTGTGATTCTATTATTCTGTGCACTTTCTACATGCTTTGATTGCATCTTTTTGCCAGATAAGGGTTATTAAAACAACAGAAACTTTTTTTTCTCCATAACTCTTTGACTTTAAAAATAATGTTAACTCCATTCCTGTGAATTTCCCTAAGAGCCCTGGTATGACAGGCAAAAGTCAAACTCAGCAAAATTAATAGATATTAATCAAACCTGATCTAACTGAAACCTAATCTGAGAAGCAACTTTACTGTTATTAGTGCCTCAGTTCTGTAAAATGGTTCTAAGTAGGGCTCTAAATCTCAAATATATACGAAATACTATTGATATTGAATGCATGAAAATTTCCACAAATATGTTCATAAATCTAAGTGATCCTTTTTTATCTCTCCTGAAATTTTGTAGAATAGAATCTTCGCTCCCATGTGATGCACTCAGCTAGAATACAGAGTATAACATTTTACTAGAAAAGTGACATTTAAGCCCACACCAGTTTTCAATTTTGCTGAGAGTTTAACNTTTTTTTTTTTTTTAAGAAATGCCTGATACTAAAATCTCTTATATGAGAGGAAGTGACGTTTATTTGTGGTTTGTTTTCCATGCTCATATAACAAGTAGGTCAAGGTGATTAAGATTCCTCACATAAAAAGTATCTCCTAAAGAGCAGAATTGCTTCTCTCGTTCTTTTAGTGACTACACTTGAAAAATGTACAAAAGGATGCAGAAGGTCAAAACACCGAGGGTCTGAGCCTCCCAGAGTTTAATGGCTGTTCACTTCTGGCTGTTTAGTTTTCTCAGTGGTTGGATGATGTAGGTTTTAAATAAAATAGGATTAACAAAGGTTTAGGTAAAAGAACAGCTATTTTCTAGCACCTGTGTTCTGTAAATTTAAAACCCACCAAGCAGGAGCTATATGGTCATTATTGGCTCATACTACACAGCAACCTGATTCTTAGTAGGGTTAAAACCCCCCTATACTTCAAATTGAAATGAGTTTTGAGCATTCTTTCTGATCATACAGTGCTTCTCAAAGGCTAATTGCTCTGTACAAGTACCCACACTTACTAGATAAACTTTCCAAAAAGTCTGGATTCATTCACTCTGAGCCTTAATCCTTCCATTTAAGAGAGAAATAATATTTGCAGCTAAGCTCTGCACAAAGTTAAAGCATTTTGTGCATAATGATATGGTTGCTCTAAGAGAAAGCACGGAGGAATCACAATAAGAAATAATAATTCCAGAACTCCTAGCCTTGCTGTTTAGTTCTATAACCGTCACTTTTCCCAATAAAATAGTTGCCTCATAAATTAATGGACTAGATTTGAAAACAAACTGCATTACTAATTGTTTTCCAACAAAAAAGGGGAACGTTTTCATAAATAGTTCTATTAACAGAGTTGTATTTTTCTGCTTATTTTGATACACACTATCTTTTTCTCAGTAAGTGCCTAGAATGTGGAATCATATTAATTTGCTGCTATTTGTGATTAAAGTGAAATATCTGGGCTGCAATACAGTCTTTTGGTCTCAACTGAGAATGGAAAACATAATTCTGATAAATATATATTAGGAAAACAAGAAAGATCCTAAATAATTTAGTTGGTGAGCAAGATGGGGAACAGCACTAAGAGTGAAAAGGAGAGGAACAGTTGATAATCGCAGAATATCCTGAGATAGACAGGACCCACAAGGATCATCAAGTCAAACTCCTGGCCCTGATTGTTGATAATTAAGAAACTGACATTGCCCCTTTTTTAAAATGTATATTCTTTCTTTTTAAATTTAGATGTAAACACACAGCAACAGCAAAAACATGTAACATTATATATGATTCCGTTATTCTGTATGTGCTAAAAGGAATGCTACTTCATAATTTGGACTTTGGGACTTCTACCGAAGAGCTCTAAATGTACCTAACAGAGTTATTGTAGACATCAATTCTAATTAATTTTCCTTATGAAGTTTTAAATGTCTGCATGCTCAAGAAATGCTGAGTCTATGTGGCCATAAAAGAGAATATAAACCTCAGTTCCCATTACTCTCATGAATAGTGATTTGAAGTAGGCACATGTAAGAGGAAGCACATGAAAGAGGAAGTATGTAGCATATAGAACTTATTTTCTTTTCAATCTTCACCCTGGAGCAAGGAGTCTTGGAGGCTGACAGAATGGACAGTAGACTGGTCCTCATTTACTGAGCCGAGTTGGAATGGCACAAATAGTGTCACAGCCTTCATATTCTGAGATTGTGTACCACCCCAGCTCCTCCTATAACCTCAGGCTCCCTGCAAGCTGCTCTGAATGTTGCCAGCTGTACCAAGCCCTGAGGTGCAACTCTTTCTTAATCACTTCAGTGCAGTTTGCTTAGAACAATATTGAAAACAGCATTCATAAAATCCTGAAACCTTGTTTGCAGAGGCCACGGGGCTAGTTAAGAAAAGAAATGGGGAGCTCTACATGTCTGTTGTGGCTTCTGAAGGATTGCTTTCCTAGAGGACATTTCCATGTAAATGCTAATGTACTCGAATTTGGCCTATGGTGCCCACAGGCTAGGAATGAAGCAAACTAGAGAAAATTGCTTATAAGGAGTTCCTCTTCCTCTTCCTTCCCCTGTTCCTGTGCTTGCCTTGAAAGATTGATTATGCAGTTTGAACTTAGCAGTCTCAACTTAGCTGTGCTTAGCCAAATACAACATTTATGCACAATGTAATCTTTCAACTTGCCTCCTCCTTCAACACTTCAAAAATGACCTTCAATGATCATGCTGTTTTACAAGTAAACCTCAGCTGCCCACAGACAGACACTGCCAATATATGTTAATGAAAATATGTTAAGTTTATAAAGTGAAAGTAGCATCAGCAGGGGTTTTTTCCTAGTAATTTGAAGAGTCTGTGGTACCTCTATGTTGTCCATATTACTTATGCTTGTTTTTTTCTGCTGAATGTGTCTAATTTTCAGTCTGGAAGCCACATAAGATGACTCTGATTTTGAGTTAATATACTCAAGTAGTCCTGTAGGGTCATGTGGGATCAAATGAAGTGCAAATGGAGGTTTGTGTAGGGGAGATGAAGATTCACCAGATCTGATATTACCATTTTTCTCACAGACTTGTAACTACTGCCTTACCTATCAACATGTTTGATTAACGGAGTTAATTATTCTTCCAATTTTCATAGGCTTTGCAAGTTCAGAGCCTCTGAATCATATTGGACAGAGAAATGCAGAATTGTCTTCATATACATCTATACAGCAGTGTGCTAAGTTATTTTTGTGGAAAGAGTTATTTCTACATAAGAAGTAAGGCTATCTAAATAGATCAGTTTGCAGTTTTATACTTCCAGTAACAATTAGTCCAATGGAAATTGCTCTTAACTTAGACAATGACAGTGATCTCCAATATGGCTTGCATAGATGACACTTCATTACTCAAAGTCTGATTTTTCTTAACTAGAAGGTAGCTAAATGGAACAAATCCGTACACCATATCTATACAAAAGTGCATATTCTCCCAAGGTACAGGGTTTCTAACCAATGAGGATTTATATTGCAGTACCTAATTACCAGCAATTATCTGCAACAGTATAAACCCTGCCTACATGTCAGAAAATTACTCAAAAGGTGAAGCCTGAAATTTCACTACTATTAGGTAACTTCAAGCAACCCCAGTTGAGATTCCATCAAACCTGTGTAAATTATGACAGAAAACATGCAATCTTTCTACTGACAATTTCCTTAGGAAGGAAATTGTATTATATCTGGTGATGATTTTTGCTGTTTTATTCAAACTGATATCCTAACTGAACAGTGCCATGTTAATATTTTCACGGGGTTCTGGAAGAAACCCTGGCCAGAGTGGTGCTTGTATCTCAGAACATTGTTCAAACCTGACATTCTTTTCATGCGGATTTAGTCCAATAAGAAGAACTGTTTAACCTTTTCAGACTTCATGAGTTTTCATTAAATTGCTAAACTAATAATTGCATCTGTATCATATTGGACTTTAGGGTAAAGTTAGCTGTCGAAGGACCTTGACCCTAGGTCTCATCTATTTTCGATTCCATTTTAATGAACACATTCAAACTTCATTCCTTAATTACATCACACATCAATGAATCTTGCATTTTGATTAGGTAATAATTCTATGTGATTCTCTGGATCACTTGAGAATACGCCCATGAAACATCTAAACCATGCTAATGAGTTTCAAGAAGGGCATATGTATATATGTTTTAGACTCATTAACATTTGTTTCCTATCTAGCCAGAGGTATTTGTATTTCATTTTATGATAATATAAGCATTTGTGTTGTTGCTCTTCATACTCTGCAGTATGTTTTATACTTGCCAAATATTATTTCATCTCTCACTGCAGTAGTGATCATAGTACAGCTGTATCAGTCAGATAAAATTTCATAAGGGGATAGGGAGACATTTATTTAACGTGTCTCAGGGTTTTTTGATTTTATTTTGTTTAGGAAAAAATACACTCAACTAAGTTCAGCAGTTCTCATGTTATCTTGTAATTAGCTGAGGGGCTGTTCTGTTTTTCCCCAGCACCAGGCCATTATATTTGTTGAAAAATATGTTCTTCTTGGAACTTCTCTACTCTTCAGGTTGTCCTATGTATTACTCAAAAATTTTTTTGGACAAATAGTGTATGGAAGGACTCTTGTAAAGTTTTTTTTTTAGTGAAGAAACAGTAAAATAGATCAAAACAGTGAAATAATTCTTAAATTTGTATTTCTTCATCATAGAAAAAGTCACAGCTAAAGATGAAACATAAGATATAATCAGTCTGGAAAATATTAGATATCTTGGACAAAACTTAAGTTGCAAAGAATACTAACTGAGCATGAAATACAGATGGTAGGCTGGGCCACACAACCAGTATGGATGAACATTTATAAAGGCCACATGCAGGAGCAGCATAAGCACTGAGGAATTCTCGTAAAAATCAAAGTAGTCAATATTATTTCACAGAATTCCATGAGCTTAAAAAATATATGAGGCCTAGAAAACAAAAAAAACCCTTCTAAATCTTGTACCGTAGGTCTGTAACCCAGCATCTGAAAATCAGCATTTGATGTGCCATGCTGAGAACAAATATTTCTGGCCAGCACAGAAATGCACGTGTAATTTCAGGAAAATAAATTTATTTGTTACAATTAAGATATTTCATAGAAATTTATGTCTATCAAATAATGCTAATAATTTTCCTCCTTTAAATCAGATATTTTATCATTCCACATTGGAAATTACAGTTTCAAATTTTGCAACGTTTTCTTTTCCGTCATAGAGACTGGTGGTTCATTTTTTTAGCAAACCTTGTTTACACCTATAATCTACTTCTTTTTTTTGCAGTGTATCTTTAGGCTATCATTGTACCTTGGGGGATGTCAAGCTCTGTAATTAGAGAATCTCTTAACTGAGGAGCATTAATGGCAGTCACTGCAACTGTCAGCAGTTTCTCACTTTTCACATGAGGACACTGTTTGCTAATTGGATTAAGTCTGGTTCTGGCTGTAATCTCTGCAAGCAGTAGTTAAAGAAAGAACTGTGATGCCACACCTGGTTTGTGGGCTGGAAGGTGATGAGCACTGCTAATAAAATCTAATTTAAAGCACAATCCATGCACATAATTAACTATGCCTTATTTCCTTGATTAAAAATCTGCTTATCAATGATAATGGCTCAACTAAAACACGATGTAATATTTTAAGGTAGAGTAGGCACTTACATTACTTGAATAAGATACCGTTTAAATGTGCTGAGTGAGTTTCTTTTATGTGGCATTGCTGCTCCTTTTGACAAAATAGGAAAGTAATGTTCAGAGCTTTGCAAGTTGGCATTTTTTCTGCAGTGGAAAAATTGAACAGGCAGGGATACTTTTCTGATAAAACCTAGTCTACTTCTTGTTTCTCTTTCTCAGAGCAGTACCACCAAATTCCATGGGAGAGCTGCTCTAGAAATCTAAGACTGCCAGCACCCTGCACAGAAAGTTTTTATTTCTTTGGACTCACCCCACTGTGAATGGTTGACATCTCTCATTTTCTGTTTATTTTACATTTTCCTATTTCCTATTTTACTGTTTCCTATCCCTTTTTTTCCCATGCACAAATGCTGATAAATAGATAAAACCGAATCAATTCTCATCCCTGTGCTTTTGCAATAAGCCTCTGGTCATGGTAAATGTTTGAGTCATCATTAGAATTTAACTCCACCCTTACTGAGCATGAGGGGAAAGACAACATAAATAAGCTTTATGATAGCTCAGTGATTAAAGACAAGCTTTCTGCAAGCTATACACCCTCTGGCATAACAGTATAGCTACCCTGTTGGGTGATTTTCTGAATCTTTATAGTTTCTAATAAGGCATGGATTCAAGGCTTATGTTCAATAGTACTGGAAGGGAGAATAATAAAGAACTGATGAGTCTGCAGAGGTTTGGAAAATTCATCTAAATAAAATTCAATCTAAAGAACACTGACCTGACAAGGATAAAGAAAAGGAAACAGATGACGGAGCCTAGAAACTGTGAAAGGAAGTTTGGTACATCATGCAGTAGGAGAAGTGAGAGAATTGCAGGATGGGTTGAGAGGGCTATGGACAGTAAGAGAATAGATAAACTTTATTTGTGACTAATGCTGTAATGGCTGAATTCTTGAGGGAACCATAGAGGAGCTAAAGAGCTAAGAGCTAAACACCTCCCCTTTCCAAACACTTATAAGTAAAGAAAAAGTGGTTTTCGTCTTGACTCTGGTTTTGTCTGTTTTATGCCATCTGAAATATTTTGAAAGAATAGCTGTATAATTTAAAATCCTGCTGCATATTTTCCATAATCCATCTACCTAGTGAGGAACTAAAACCAAATCAGCTGAGGCTGACTGTTCAGCAATAGTTGAAGAAGCTGAAGGTGAAAGAGATATCTGCTCAAGATCTTGAGAGCCGTTGTGAGAAGCTCATCAGCAGTGTTTCAGTAAAGTGACTCAGAAGAGTAATGAGGCTCTGGAAGTGCCTTGTCTGGCTGTCTAAAAAAGTAAAATAAATATTTGTTTTCTATTACATTGCAGAGAAGTCACTTTCTGACAAATATTGAAAAAATATTATTTAGAAAGCTAATGCAAAACTGGTTCTTGGAATAGTGTGCTGTGAACACGGAGTTTAACAATCCCTGTGTAAAGCATAGAGACCATTGATGTAGCACATTTTAGTGATCTTTCTTTGTAATGCATTTTCACTTTCTGGAAATTTATGAATGTGTTTAAATTAATACAATTAGGCCTCATAGGTGTACACTGTACTGTGATCTCCCTCATTTGTGAAAAGTAAGAGCAGTCTATGACGTAGTTTTGGCCCAGGCTAACAAATATCCTTTCAAACAGCTCCTAAACACAGCTTGGGAGTAATGTACAATAAGGATTTGCATCCAGTTACTGTGCTTCAGGTAATAAAATAGTTTAATACTGGGGACACAGGCCATTCTGTGTAACCTGATCTCAGGCACTGAGATTCACTCCAGGAATGATCAATTTTACTGGTACACTTATGAACCCTGGCTATAGTATCTGGCTGAGATGGAGTCAATTTTCCCCATAGGAGCCCTCACAGTGCTGTGTTTTGTTTTGGGAGCTACAAAAGGGCTGATCACACCAATGCTTTGACTGAACAGATCTGGCTTTCCAGTGTTTCCCATCATCACCAGCAGGCAAGGGGTGGGCAAGATCTTAGGAAGGGACATAGTCAGGACAGCTGGCCCAAACTGACCGAAAGGTATTATATACAATGTTTGCTCAGCAATAAAAGCTGGGAGAAGGAAGTGAGGGACATTCATTATTGCATTGTTTGTCACCCAGAGCAACTGCTACGTGTATTGAAGCCCTACTTCCAGGGAAGTGGCTGCACATGGACGGCTGATAGGAAGTAGAGAATTAATCTTTTGTTTTCCTTTGCTTCTGCATGAGGCCTTTGCTTTTCCAAACGGCCTTTCTCTTGACCCATGAGGATTTTCTATCTTATTTTCTTCCCTTCCCATTCTACTGAGGAGTGCAGTGCTGGAGTGGTTTAGTGGGCACTTGGTGTCCAGCCAAGATCAACCCACCAAAACCCACATCGTCTTAACAATCAAAATCATGTATTCTCAATCATAAATCTCTATTTAGAACTTTGCAGTTGAACTCGAAAGGAACACTAGGGTGTGTGCCTTTTGCAGTATCTCTGGAAGTATTGCCATGTATTGTTAGATTTGCATATATAACATGATCTCATACATGATGCATATAGGATGTATCACCTAAATTGTCTGAGCCACTTTGTCTCTAATTTTTTGCTTTGAATGCTAACACTTCCTTCTGCAATGCTCATCCCTACACTGTCTGAGTAAGTTCTGCCCCTCTGAACTTTTGACTTTTGTGTGTTTTGATGACACTGACTTGTGATTCCTTGCAAACCATATTTTTCTTTGCCTTTTTTTTTGTTCCACAAAGTGACAAAATGGCCCCTTAAAGCCTTGGACTAAGTCTTTTTGATAACTCAGCTCTTGCTTTGTCTATAGACCATGACTTTTAATTTGCAAAGTACTGTGTAGGCAGCAGTTTTACAGGTACTTGTCAATCTATTTTATTATATTCCTTGTCCTTTCTATTTTTTATCTCCCACTGGCTGTATTATCAATTTCATTTTATTTTCTTTTTAACCCCCAATGTTTTCTTTTCTCTTTATCTAAGAAAATAGGAGATTTTGCAGGTTAAACTTAGCATATTAAAGGCTTTCATGTTCCATTATTATAAATCATGAATACTATTAGACCGTGCTAACACTGAAGCTGCCTAA
Source organism: Daphoenositta chrysoptera (assembly GCA_013397915.1). Classification (NCBI taxonomy): domain Eukaryota; kingdom Metazoa; phylum Chordata; class Aves; order Passeriformes; genus Daphoenositta; species Daphoenositta chrysoptera. The sequence continues at coordinate 1,716,019 of VZRO01003607.1, read as the reverse complement.
TTTCGTTGTAATTTTGTCATTGCAATAGCAGTGACTCCCCTCTTGTGTTTGACTATTAAAATGCTAGAGTGGAAGATTCCTTAGATAATTTTATATGATGAAGTGCATGATGTGCTTTTGAAGTTCAGTTAGGCTTTCCTTAACGTACTCAGATGCATGCTTTACATGGACTGCAAATTATGTATGTATCTATGCATGCCTATATACAAATATTTATATTGTCAAAGTTCAATGTTCCTTTGCTGTAAAAGTCCCTGGTAAAATAAACTGCATTTAAAAGACCACCAGTCCATGAAAACGTGCTATTCTCAGTAACCATATTGTATCACATCCTCTTCATACTTGAGAAGATTTGGAGTACTCCTACGTTGCAAGGAAAGAGCTAAAAGAAAAGTTGTATGTTTACTTTATTTTTAGTTTGTGAGAGTTCTTTTT